>CABHPQ010164736.1:0-27055 GCA_902168405.1 Peromyscus aztecus | reverse complement strand
GTGTGTGTGTGTGTGTGTGTGTGTGTGTTTGTGTGTGTGTGTATAAAAATAATAACAATAATAAAATAGATCTAAAAAAATATTTGACATCTCAAAGTAGTTTGAGGTCATTCTATGAGTTAAGTTTAGGAAAAAAACCTTTTTCCGGGTAAGATGTGTTATTTTAAATTCCTATGTTATAGAGCTGGCAAAGTTCAAAATTCTATTACCTTCTTCTGTAACCACTGTACAGCCCAACTCCAGTGATGGGAATTCTCCTTGAAGTATTCTTTAGCAGCAGGACACCTGGTCATCAAGGATATTATTACTAGTCAAATCCTTTTTGAAAATATTCTTGCTCAGCTACAGGTGAACTTGAAACATGAAGGCTATTTTTACTAAAAGTAAATTTTCCCTTTATGTTTGGACAGGTAGAACCATCAGCTGCTTGACCTCCAAAAGGCAGCCAAGGCAAACACAGTGCCTAGTCTCACTATCTCAACAGTTCTGCTAAAATTCGAAGCTGGAAAACCGACCAAACCCAACTATCAATAAACGGTGTATTTAACAACTAATCTTTAATTTTGTGTTAGAAGAAGGGAGAACGAGATTCTGGGGGAATAATCTGAAAGCATGCTTGGGAGCACCTCTCTTCCTTTCCATTTACTTCGCCTATCCAAATAACTGTCCTTCATATCTGAAGAGAGCGCCGAAGATGATGTCGCCACTGGTGTGTGTAGACAGGACACGTGAGGACACTGACAGGCACCTGGGCAGCTGCTGGTAGGGGACATGCCATTGGTCTTAGCACTACTTGGAAATGCCCATCTTGACATGCTGCCAATATCAAGTCTAATCAAGGGATCTGCAGTTGTGGCAGGAAGATACCTGTCTGTGTCCAGAGTACTATGTCCTCTAGAAAAAAACACTATTTCACGTAAACCCTACTTTGCTGTTTGGGAAGTTCAAGCACATCAAATTAAGCCCCACAAACTTCTCATTCTTATTTTGATACAAGTCCAAGAACGGCCATTTCTATGCCTACAAAGTGGGGCAAAAAAGATGACTCAGTGCAGGTACAATGTAGTCACTATGGTCACTGACCTTGTTTGACTGACTACACAGGGTTAGACATGGACTACAGAATGACGCACAGCCCGTGGCACATAAACACAGGAGGGAAATTCTAACTAGAGCATGGACAAACCTCGGAGACACTGCACTAAGTCAGGCAAGGGAGTTATCTGTTCCCAGAGTGGTCGGATACATGGAGGGAGAAGTTAGGACGGTTGCCAGCGGCTCAAGGAGAAGGAAATGGGGAGTCAGTACTCAGCAGGGCTCAGAGTTTTAGCTTTGGAAGATGAAAGGATCTAGAGATGGATGGTGGTAAGTACAAGTTTTCTTAAAACGTTTTACAATTATTTACTGTTTATGTGCCATGGTACACATGTGCAGGCCTGAAAACAACTCCAGGCCTGGGAATCATTCTTCCTTCTACCAACACAGAGGAGCTTACGTTACTCAACTGCACGGACTGTATACTTGTTAAGGTGTTATGTACCGTCTACTGCGTCATGGTTAAAAAGTACCTTCACTCTGAGGTCAACCTCAAAGTGTAAGTTTAGTTCTGAGACGGCGGGGATGCCACTCAGACCAGCTGTGACCGGCATCCCCCACCGCCAGGCTGCTGTAAGGATGAAACGAAGCAGTACCAGCAAAGCACCTGGCACAGCATCCTGGTTTGTAAGTGTTCTACAGAAATAGGTGACAGGATTTTGTCTCTTGAGAGACTTTCAAACTGGGGACCTTAGGCTCCAAAGAGCTGCTGGTTAACGGAAAGGACTTCGGGAAAGTTCACTGTTGCTCCTGAGGTCTCCAAACCCACCTGGTTCCTGCCCTCCTGACAAGGCCGGTGAGCCACCTTTCCTCCTTTGGAAATTCTGCAGCATCTATTACTTTCTAATATTTCCCCTTCAGTTTCTTTGGGGAGACAATTTGAATAGGTTCCTGTGGTTTTCAAGCAGGCATGCCCTCAAATCTGTCAGATTCTCTCAGGTCCCAAAACAAGGCAGTTCCCACCCCACAGTCAAACCCACTTCCTCCCTATTTTAAGTTTGTACTTACTTTTGAGCAAGAGTGACAAGAAATTTGACACACTGGTAGCAACGACTGCTGTCCACATGGTTACTGTGGTGCATCAATGCTGGAGGAAGACAAGATACTTTAACAAGAAGGCCCTGGAGGGTTCAGGTACTAGTGACTGTTCTTGCTCTGGAAATAAGTTTGATAAGTGGGTAGGGAACAATTACCTGACTCAATAGAACCATCCAGATTCTAGTGTTTTACTATGTTTAAAAACACAGGTGTATGTAGTAGCTTGACTTCTAGAACTGGAAGGTATTCAAAACTCCCCCACACTGCTGCCCAGACAAGAGCAGTTACAACTATTTATCATTTGATAATGGAAATTTATCAAATGTTTCCTATTTTCTATTTTAGCAACTTAAAAATACTCTTTATGTGTTTATGCTTTTAGGTTCCAGAGGACCTGGTATGGCTGATGCTACGATTACAGTACTCTGCCCCAAACTTTGAGCTTGTAGCTCTTTTGCCTTACCTGGTGGCTGTTAGGTTTGTTCCTCCTAATGCTGCCACGTGCTGCTTAAGGATGGGGATATATTCTGAGGTTTGTTTGGTAGGTGAGGTCTTTGTTGTAAAGATCAGGGGGGGAACTTATGCAAAGGAGAACCACAACTGACATAATCTTATGTGACCCTATTTTAGGTACAGTACACCAGTGACAGAAATGTTCTGTGGACCATGATGGTACACAACAAACCCAGTGTGTGATGAAAGAGATTTTAGTGGATGGTAGAAGGTGGACAGGCATGTTTTTACTGAACCATTTCTAATGCATAGTGTATTAAAAATAAGTCACATTTCTACAAAAGAAAGCCCAGACACAGAACATGGAAGACAATGGACACGTGGGTCAAAAGACCACACTTCATATATCTGTCAGTTCTGTGAGTCTAGGACATTAGGCTTTCTTCCCATGGCTGCTGAGGAAGAAAAAGATTTGTCACCAGAAAGACCCCTTTAGCGTTTAGAAATCTTTACGGCACTCCTGAACCTTCCCTGACCTGGGAAAGAACCCTAGAATGGACCTACTGCGTAGAAGGACAGGCTCCTGGTCAGGATGAGGAACCCCAGTGACAATAACAAGCTGTCTAATGGAGCAGTCATCTAAGTCAGGGAGAGCAGAGGGGCCATGCCTGTGGGAATGGAGCTTATTTATAAATTCACTGCAGGCACTTGCTCCTTAGCTGGTATACTTGCCTAGTAATCCATTTTCTGTCTCAAACACAAATTTGACTCGCTCTACTTGTATGGGATCTTCAATGACCTGTCAGAGGAAGGAGACAAAGTTAGCAACTGACAGCAGCAGCAGCCTGTGCACAAGTTCCTGGTCTTTCCCCACAGTTCTACTCCAGGGGTTAGCTTCCACAACAAAGCAAATACGAAGGGGTGTTATGCGACTGCCATCTCTAATTCAAAACCAAAATATAAAATTATCAAAGATCCAGTCATTTCCTATGTATGTGTTTCTAACAACTCTATCCACAGTTTTCTGAGGGCTGAAGACAGATGTTTTATGTTCCTAAGGACACAAGATCATTTTTAATTTATTTAGCAAGAATGTGTTTAAGTTTTGCTGTTGGACAGGCTCTTGCTGCACCTTCAGTTATTGGCATTGAGTGCTGCGCACTATAGCCTACTGCTTGGGTCTGTTGCTGTGCAGTTCAATGATACATAGCTCTATATCATTTCCCAATGTTTATAAAACAGGACTGGGGTCAAAAGGAAGAAAAAAGACCAGAAAGACAGGTTTTTTAGCAGATGACACCCATCAAGTATTTCCCATGACATATTTTTATATTTTAAGCCATTCAGTGCCTCTGCACTAGGTTTTTAAAGGGACACAGTCTCTTTTCTAGGAGGCCCTGGACTAGTCTCTCACACCAGCTCATTCCAAATCATTACATTCTATTAGTTCTCTTTCCAACTGATCTGCTCCTTGCTGGCCTTCTACCTTCTGCCTCGTTTTCTTGCCAGGCTCCTGCAAGTCCTCCCAATATCCAGCCCTGCTTGTTTTCGTTCTCCCTTCAAAACAATTGCCAAAGGCGTCCTGCTATGCAATGAGCCATTTCACTCTCCTGCTTAAAACCTTTTCATGGCGCACCATCACAGACAGCAGAGGCTGGGAGATGTGGAGATGAGCAAAAAGGCATGTTTCAGAAAGTAGGAGTGATGGGAAACTGGAGGCTACATGCACATTCAAGGAATCATATGGTTACTTCTCTTGATGACTGCTGTTTGCAAGAAATGGAACTAATATGGCTTGATCACTTCATATTCATTGGCTAAATAAAACCTGTGCCCTATAGAAGAAGTTGCTGTACCCTGGTACTGGCAGCAGAAGCCTTTCGTAACCTGTCTTTGTCATTCTACCCCATCTGCCCCGCCCCAGCTCTCCTACATGGCTCTGTTCCATCCTTTGTCACACCAGTCAAGTCCATAGAGGTCCTCTGTCATAACAGTGTCATACCTGCAAACCCAGCAACTGACCTCTGAGTGTTGTCCTCAGGGTTAAGCACAGTGATTCACACAACTGAGGCCTCAATACAAGTTAACTGTCATCCATTCCTCCTCTGGGCTCTGAAGTATAACTGCCTGTGGTTTTGCTTGGCTTTCTCAATATACTAAAGCTCTTAAGACTTTCACTGCTGCTCCTCTCTAAGTCAATAATGCACAGGACACGTGACTGCTATGAAGAAGAGTCAGTAAACGCTGGCAAGCTGAACAAAAACCAGTAAGGAACTAGTGATTCATAAACACATGCTAACTTGTAAACATGTAAATGCAAGCGAGTCAGCAGAGACTGTGCGACTTACCAATATCTCATGCAGTAGCTGGAATGTATTCTTTAACTCATGGGGTGGAGCAGTTTCTAGCTGGTTCTGAAAACAATTTTGTGAAACGATAAAGAGTCTGGTAACTTCTCAGTGGAAAGCACAATTCTGGAATCAAGTTCTACTTCTACCATTGTTTGTCTGTCATAGTCTGTCAACTCCTCTCAGAGCCTCAGTTTCCCCAGATCCTTAGCCAGGAGCAGGTAAGCCTCTAAGGCTCTTTCAGTTCAGTACTCCACGGTACTGTTATGTTATTAGGAATGTGAGGGAGAAAGGGAGACTTCTGAGTCACTAACAACCACAGTCTTACACATGTACATCCACACTCTGCTCTGCTTTCTAAGGGATGCCGGTAGCAAAGAGAATGAAGAGGGAAAACTCTCAGGTATATTTGATATATATTTAATATATTTGATTGAATATATTAAAAAGTCAGCTTATGAAACAGGAAAAAACTGCTAAGATACACTAAGAAAACAAGGTTTATAAAATCCCTTTATGCATTTTAAAATTGATTTTTACTTATGTGTATGTATGCACATATGTGTGCAGGAGTCCACAGAGGCTAGAAGAGGGCATTGAAAATTCTGTGGAGCTTGAGTACAGGCAGGTGTAAACTGCCTGGTGCAGGTGCTGGGAACTGATCTCTGGTCCTACTCCAGCCTGTGCATAAGTAAGTTGGAAAGAATACTGCAGTTTATCAACACACTTCCAAGGTGGCAGGGATGGTACTTATAAAACACTTTGCCTAGTGTTGCACGGATCACCGCAATTTGGAAGTCCAGCTCTACGTCTTCCTGTTTTGTAGAGGGAAGCTGCTTGGGTTCATAGTCACAGAGTGAGTTAGCAGACGAGAGGATGAGGTCCAAACACCTTTTACTAAGAGCCATAGACACACCTCACTAAGTACCTTCTACTTGTCAGCACTAGGCATATCACTATTACAAACAGGAGTGTGAAATTCTACTACACAAAAGAACTTCTGTGGGTAGGAACTAGTACATCAGTGTGAATTTCATACAAAGACATGAAAGGAAACATGCCTATGTGACAAGATTGCTCCTTGGGGCAGAGTGGGAAGTGGACTATGGATAACCAGAAGTACACACCAAAGTAGACTTTGGCCTTATTTGTGTACTTGTATTTTTTCACCAAGAGAATAAAAACCGTGTAAGTATGTAAAGATTTAAAAACTAGTAAAATGACATGCATACTTAAACACTTTTCTAGTAACACCTAGAAGGGTAGTGAGCAATGTGGTAAGACACAGGTCCACAGCCAAGGTCTCAGTCCCAAAGCCCTACTCTATCACTGGCTAGCTGTATGACCCTCCTTATTCTGCCTCAGTTTCAATTATTGGAAACCACATTGATTTCATGGACTATTTGAGAAGTAAGTGAGTTAAATGTAGTACATTTGGCATAGTTTTTGTGTTTAGTAGGTGCAGTGGGTGAGGTAGTGATTACTGTATTAATCAGTGCTTTTTAATTAATTATATCACTGTTCTAGAATACATGAAACCCTATTTTTTATTTTTAAGACACTGCAGGTAAAAATAGTTACAGCTGTGAGACAATTTCACCCACTAATGATCATCAGAACATTAATATTATTAAAGTATTATCCTGAACTAGTTAAAAATTGAACCACATGCAAATGCTTACCACCAGGCAAAGGGCTAAGTGAATTACAGTACACGAAGGGATGAAATATGGGAAATTACATGACCAAGCAAAAGAAGACAGAATTATAAAGTCAATAAGCTCTCAAGTATATAAAATACAAAGGCAAAATAAAAAGATATAACAGAATAAATTAAAAGAATTCTTTTCTTAATTCTGTAAAAAAAACCAATACTATTTTTACAATTAGGAAAAATGAGCAAGACAACGCTCTCCTAGGGTCTCCACAGAGTGCAGGCTACAGCAGGTATGGCTAGGGTAACTAAGTGTACCTTAATGAAGTGCAGCATCGTGAAGGAAAAGTGCTCATTACAGAAACAGCAGTACACCACCATCTCCATGAGTGCCAGCAGGGAGCCAGTCAGCTCGCGCAGAGCAAACATGACCTGATGGGAGACACAAAGAGTAAGCAGTCATCGGTCTGTTCTTACTTTCACCAGAATTTTCAGAGATTAAGAACAACAACATTGCCCTAGAACACGGTTTCTTGTTTGAGATCTAAGGACAGATTTCAGCGTATCTGAGCCTATCTGTCATTTTATACAGATTTGTACAAACATGCACTTTTTACTCCCCAAGGAGTCACCTTCATCAATTTTCAAATGCAAGCATTCTCATGAGAGGTTAAAATAATGACTAATGATAGGAAAATAAAATTAAACAAAAAAAGATTAAAAAAATTCCTATGATATGCTATTCTTATCTCCATGTCAAATCAGATTATGGAAGTCAGAATTCACAGGAAGGTAGCCCTGGGTAGAAGGAGAGCTGGCTGAGAAGGCATACAACATATGCCCTGTGCAGGTATGGGGACAGCCTACATCCACACTCCTAAGGTTCACATACACATACTTCTAGGCTGCAGTGTTTTAGGACCAGGGACAAACAGACTGGGGACAAAACCTTTTGATAATAGTTACTTTAGAGGTGAACTGTTATTCACCTTCTCCTGGGCCTTAAGGGTAGTTGGTGGGGCTGGAATGGAAGTCTAGTTCTTGGATGAAGATAAGATGATTAGGGCCCACGTAACAAATTTAACCATCCATCCACGCAGTGCTGGACACGGAATATGCTGGGCAAGTGCTCTACCATTCAGTCATGCCTTATCTCCAATGTTTTTGAAATGCATATAAAAAAGAATAAGCATTTCTTCTCTTAACAGTATTTCCTTTCACCAGAGTAACTTGAAAAACATATCAACAAAAGGATTTTGCTCAAATAGGAGAAAAGAACATAAGCAATTGTCTTCAGCACAGCAATTACATACCTCTAACAGATAAGGTTTCCCTTCAGACAAGAACAATAAGGCTTCTACTTCCTCGTGGAGGGGCAGCAGAGGGCTTGAGGGAGCAACACTAATAGGTGGCCGTTGTTTAAATATGCCAGGAGCTTTAGGAGACCCAAGAAACAAAACATAAAGCACAACTTGTCTCACTCGGAAATGTCCCACGAAACACACGTCCACCAAAGAGTGAAACTCTCAGGTTTGCACACACAATTGCTGAGTTCTTACAACTCAGTCCTTCAGTCTACTGGACCAAGGAGCTATGCAGACAATTCCTAATTTTTCTCAGATTTGCCTCAGCTATACTATGAAAGGGTACCCAAAGCTGCTACCAAGAGACACTGGACAAGTCATTGTTCTTCAAGCAATTGTTTGTGAATGACCAGCTATGCTAATGCAGACTCAACTCGCACCAAAGGGCTGATTCTAGAAAAATGAGGATGCACACTCTTACTTTCTTTTGTAAAACTGTTTGAACTCACACAATTAGCAGACTTTTGTCTTTTGAGATGAATGAGTCAGATGTAGGAAGCAAACTACTCACAACCATGTGTCATAGTTAGCTTTAGCCCTCAACTTGACACAAACCAAGGGTCACAAAAGAAGGAAGCTCAACTGAAGAATTGCCCAGATGAGACTGGCCTGGGGGCAGGCATTTTCTTCATTGCTAACCTGTCTGGGAGGGCCCATCCCACTGTAGGCAGGACCATCTCTAGGGAGGAGGATGGACCTGGGTTGGATGAGAGGTGGCTGAGCAAGTGGAAGGAAGGGCCAAAGCAGGAGCGGCATTCCTCTGGTGTTTCTGCTTCAACTCCTGCCTCGGCAACCCTTGATGCTGGACTATAACCTGTAACCAAGTAAACTCTTTCCCCACTAAGTCGCTTTAAGTCACAGTGCTTATCACAGCACCAGAAAGCACACTAGAACTCCATTCCTGTGCCTGCCCTTCAATGTCCCTTTACATGGCTGAAGTGTCCTTCGGCTAGAATGATGCACTCTGGGATTTGTCTTATTTCCTGCCTTTAGATTTTACTATCACATTACCACCACACTTGGAGCTCTATCACTTGCTAGCGGTGAACCTGTGTCTTTAAGCTTTCTCATCTACAGAAGGGGATAGTACCTCTCCAGTTTGCCGTGGGAACGAACAGAGTAAATACAAGCACCATGTCCAAGTAGAGGACACAGAGAACACTCACATAGTTAGCTGCTTTGTAGTACTACTGTGGGATGGTCAGGACAAAGCCCATGACCAGTACACAGGCACAGTACACGTGTGTGACTAGGACACAAAAGTGTATTTGTGACTCTTCTATTGGTGGTAACAAAATAGAAAATGCTACTGTTTCTAACCTGTATTAAAAATATTTTACTACTTTACATCTGAACCTCCTTTTCTTTCACAAAGTCCTTTGGTATCTTATCTAATTAATCCTTACTCTACCTAGAAAGTTATTTTTTAATTTTCATTTTGTATGAAGGGCCGTAAAGGTCAGGTGGCTTACTTAAGTTCACAGAACTTGGAGACAACAGCCCATACCTTGGCTACTTTTCCTACAACATCAGTTGCTCACACTATGGTGATGAATGAACTCTGAATTAATCTTTAATCTAGAGCACTTTAAAATAAACTTTTTCTTTCTTGCATCAAATCAATGATTAATTTATCTTCCCTTGTTACTGATAAACTAATTAAATAAGGTGAGGTTTAGCATTAATTAAAACAAAAACTTTAAGTGCTCCTCAAATATCAAATAGTCTGTTGAGAAACAAACACTATTCATTCAGTTCCTAAGATCAGTACTTCTCTTCATGCTTCTGATGTATGGTCAAACTCACCAACATTCCTCTGGGAAGAGACATCTGTATGCAAGACCAGCAATGCGACAGTGTTGTGGAGATTCCCAAATTCCCGTGCTTGTGCTGAACTCCATCGGCGTATCTATCATTAGAGAAGATTAAAACATGCCACCATTCTGTGTGGGGAAAGGATCTGCTAGCTGGTAATTTACTGAACCATGGTATCTCTCAATGCCCACAGTAGAGGTCAACATATAAAAAGTCACTGTCTAATAAAGGTGTCTCAAAGGGTTTGCTGCCCTGAAAAACATTAACTCAGATTCTAAAATCAACCCATTCAAAGTATGTAGTTTAGGTTGGGTATGCTCATGACATGCCAGGTAATTTTCCAGAGACTCAGTGTAATGGGAAAACCCATGAAGCTGGAGGATAGGAGGCCTGGCCATGTGGCAGCTCCTAGTGTGTTGTATAAGTGGGCACATTCTCCGTAACAACACTTCATGTAATGGCAGAGATAATGCTAGCTGCTCTGGCCACTTTGTGGTTTTGAGGACCAAGTGAAATATGAGGACGAAAGCACTACAAAACTAGTGTATTCTACAGATGCAAGACAATGTCAAGTGCATGTGCAGGTCAAGTACAGTGAACTCGAGCCAATCATCAGTCCCTGGGATGGGTCTGGACGAAAGAGAAGTACTGCAGATGTCAACAGTCAACAGCCACAGCACGCTATGGTATCAGGACTTGCTTTTAACTACTTAAGTGTAACAGCAGCTAGGTGATGTGACAGGGAGCTGAGAGAAGCTTAGGAGCTTAGGTGGCAAGTCTGCCCATGCACACACAGCATAGCACACAATAAAGAACCTCAGACTCCAAAATCCTTAGAGCTGGGCAGATTCCTGTTTCACCAACACATGTGCGTTGTGACCTTGTATAAATTACATGGCACAGTTGTGTTTAAACACTTGTCACAGAATGGGAGTAACATTGCCTACTCTACTGAGTTGTATGTATCCAAACTACCACCACGGTCCACAAGAAGTACTCCATTATTACTGGATTCTAGCATTTTATGTATTTAAAAATCTACCAAACAAAAGAAATATATGGATGGGAAAAACAGAGCTACATAGGAATTTCTAACAGGTCATGTATGGACACATCCAACCACATATAGTATGTTCTGGGAACTAACATGTTCCTAGCATTTGACTGAGAGTATCACACTGCAGTATAATTCAGTTTTTAACAGTCCAGCTTCACAGATGGATTCCAACTACCCTCAAAACATTCACTGCCCTAGGGAAGGAAGGGGAGAGTTCCAAGGCCACCAATTTCTTTTCCTATTGAACCTCCTTTTCTACTAATCTCCAAAGACTTTTAAGGTCTTCATAGTACTACTACCCAGAAATAAATGAAGTTAAAACATTTATCACCCACAAAAAGAAACAAAATGAAACCCAACAGCATCTCACGGAGAAGAGGAAAACAGTCCTTACCTGACTGTTCTGTCGATTGACTCCGAGGAGAAAGCTGATCATGTGTCGCAGTGCTGAGTGCCGCAGAAGAAGATCTCCAGCCCTAATACCTTGCTGTCACAAGGCAGTAGAATGACAGATTATACTCTCAGCCAGATAAAAGTTGTTTTAAAAATACAGTCAGATGAGACATTTCAAGAAACCCCTATGTTAAGTGCTGTAACTTCTGTGTAGTGAGTACTTGTTAGCATCTAATTAAACCCCTCTGGAGCCTTACATTGCAGCCCGTGGGAAACCACCGAGGCTGCCCTCCACCGCTCTAGTAACTATACCTACTTGTGTAGTAATTCTTGCAAGTCAAATAATCCATTCACTTGGATTTAATTAGAAACACTCACGAAACCACAACACAGAATGGAATCTAATATTTTTCCATATATGAATTATTTTTAGATTATAAACCTATTGCATTAGGAAATACATTAGAAAACAATAATTTACCTTTTGTACAAAAGTGTTGAACAGGGAAAAGTATTGAGCACAATTTTTACAATTTTCTGGGACATCTTTATCCAAAAGAGCAAGCAGGACTTCCAATAACTGATGAAGGCTTTTTAACTGGCAAGAGGAAAGAGGAAATTATATAAAAGAAAAAAGAAGACAAGACAGACTCTTGTCACAGGCTTACTTTGAAGTAAACCACCATAAGAACAAAGGGAAATTAATATAACCCAGTCTCAGATTTAGATGGATTTATGCTTTGGACAGCAAACCAGAATTATCCTTTCTACCTTCCAGAACAGTGTCAGTATTGTAGGAGAACTAAAGAGAGGCTATTTTATTTCCTAGGCACCAGAGTCCAGGTCACGATTCTACTGGCCCAGTTGTCACATTTTCTCCAGAGCTATTTCTCTGTCTTACAGAGAGGGGGGTACCAAGGGGAGATGGATTTCTGAATCCCTCCCTCCACGAGGCTGCTTCTCCACAGTCACAGATGCAGAGAATAAAACACAGACACAGGCAGAAGGGCCAGAAACCAAGCCGATGGAGCAAATGGAGAGCAACAGCCTGACAGAGGACACGGTAATACCGACTCGACTAGGAACTTACTTGAAAGCCCGCTGACGCCTCATGGAAAGCTTTGAAAAACATTTTATTTGTTTAGAAACCATTTTGGTATGACATTGCTTCTGCTTTCCCTCCCACCCCAAAGGTTTCTGGACAACTCCCTGGAAATTCATCTATTATTCAAGCATTAAGACCTGGCTCACTACTCTTCTAGTCCTCTGAAGATGGTAGTCATAGACTTCTGGAATACCCCATCCATCCTGCCATACCCATTGTAAATACAAGTTAGCACTTACATAGCACTTCATTTTCAAAGTACTTTATAGTATAGATACAGTGGGTGGCAAGCAGTGTAATTTCCATCATGGGGAAAACAAACACAAAAATACATCAGTTGGCTAGCAAACAGAACTGACTTCAGGAAGTGGCTCCCATGCTTAGACCCTCTACTCCTTTCTCTTCCACTACCTGCTCTTCTGCCTTTAAAAGGTTGGGTTGGTGATGTTCTATGGCCTAACTCTAAGGAGACTGCACTAAATCTGCCTTTTGACTTTAGAGTATACAGGGGAAGAAGGAGAGCAAGAGAGTTCTTAGGTAAGCATTCTTGAGACACCTTAGGCAACTGGAGTGTCTTCAAGCAATGGTATTCACACTCTCTAAGCAGCTCCCTACTTTAGACTGCCTACACCTAGGTACGGTTTTTGCTTGATGAGAGGTTCTGCTGCTTATACTGATGGAAAACTATTGCTTTATAGGATATGAAAGTCCAATGACTCCTGGAATCGAGAGGAGCACTTTCAAGACCTTCCTAAAGGGCATATTTGGCTTCCTGATTCACTGGCTGAGCGTCTGGTCTAATAGTGCTTGCTAGAACGGGTGGTACTGGGGAACTAAGGGCTTGGGTGCCCAGACATTGGATCTGGAACATCCTCCTTCAAGGATATGCTCAAAGTTGCATCGTGAAGTCAACATCTGAATTTGAAGCAGTCTTTCCTATAACCTGTAATTCATTGATACACAAAATGCCTGGAGTCAATGTTTGTAATGAGCCAATTTATTCTAAAACTTATTTTTCAAAGTTTTCCATGTAGTATCAGCTGTTTGAAACAGCAAACTTGGGGAGTAACTGTTGTACTTGAGGAGACTTAATAATGGAATGAACAACCAGACTGATAATATATATACACCACAGACTTCCCCATAGGTTTAAACCCTTGGGAACTGAAGATCGGACTAAACACCATAGTTTGTTTTCTCATGTGTATGCTGAATCAAGATTCTGAAGATGTAACTGCAGAGAACAGGGTTAGGAAGAAGAAACTATTCCCTGGAGGATAGAAACAACACTCAGGGAATGATGAAGACCATGAAGGAACTACCCTGCCCTGGGATGAATGGCCCTGGTTGGCTGCCAAAAGCAGTCAGATCAGGAAAACAGCTTTTGAGGAAACAGCCAAGGGGGACTCAGAATGTCTAGATTGGTGTGTCTAGACAAGTATTAGTCTCACTTCAGAGTCTAACACAAGTCCTTGAGAGAAGACTGGCCAGGAGTATTCTAGAGGGAAAATCCTAAAGCAGACACAAGCAGACCTGAACTCTTCAGTTTTTATCTTGGTATCTGGAACATAAAGAGGGACGGACATATCTTGGCATATATCAGAAAGTCACTGTGTGTGCATGCACATACATACGGCGCGCACACACACATGCACACACACACACACACATGCACACGCACGCTCAGTCACCAATTTTAGGTCTTCTTTCTTATTATGTACAACTGAGAACATCTGATAAAAACAGAATACATAACGTTGACAGTGAGACTGACCTTATCCTGATAAAACAAGGCACTGTCTAAGGTCTTCTCCAGAATGGTGGCCACAGCAACACGTACTTCTCTCACACTGCACTCCAACAAGAAAACCCTAAAATAAAGAGAAACACGTTATAAAGAAGGACACAAGTGTGCAACCCTAACCTGCCCTACACACTTCTAATCTAATAGCCATGTAGTAAAATGACTCAGAGGTACTAGTTCAAGTATCCTGAGACCTTCCAGGCTCAGTCACAGCAAGTGCAGCTTCCCCAGGTCATTCCAAATGCTGTAAATGAGACATGGCAACCAGACAGATGGGTTCTGCGGCAAGTCCACCAAGACAGTAACTCAAATACCGAAAAGACAATAGATACCCACACAACATTTGCACTAAGGCTTAGCCAGATGCATAAGCTCTTGAGGAATCCTGTATACCTCCTGGTGTAACACTAAAAAAAAAAAAAAAAAAGTAGATCTAGAATTGGGGAGGTCTAGTAGGCAAGTGGAGACAGGGGATATAAGTATTGAAGGTTAACAGTCACAAGAGACACATACACTAAAGTCATGCTTGAACTTTGTAGGACATGGATCTGTATAAACGTTATGGCCAGACTACATTCTGAGATATTTGGGGGGTGGGGAGACTGAGAGGAGTGTAAGAAAATATGAAGGAATTCTTAATTTTGTTTGGTTTGAAAATGTTAGGGTGCTTATGCTGAGAAAAGCCAAACTCCTTTACTTGATAGAGACACATGTTGAAAAATCAGAGAATTCTGTGTCTGAATTAGCTTTAAAATAGAAGGAAAAACAACTCCATGCATGGAGACTGCGATGCTTGAGAGAAAGCTTTGCAAGATACTTCTGGCTACCTTGATGTCTGTTTATAAATGTCTACAATAAAAAGTCCTTAAAGAATATAAGTATTCTTTACGTTAGTGGTTTATGTTTCTTTAGGTCAACTTGCAAACATTCACTATTACAAAACCCACACAGATCTACATCAAAAACTTGTGGAAAGAAAGTAGTAGCATGGGGTGTTGATGTGAAAGAGGCCATCATCATCTTCATATTTCAGTTACAGAAATATTTGTATAGGCTATCTATCCATCCTCACTCCAAAATGCAGTAAAATCTGAAATCTGTGGGTGACTACGTAATGTCACTATTGGAAAATTCTATATCATCAAACTGTTAAGCATACAAAAAAATGAACAATATTGCATAGAATTACCTCCAGATTATGTTGACCTAAAACGAAGTGAATAAATGTTTACATTTGTGTTCCATTCTAAGACACATCACTATAAATGCAAATATCCCTCAATTCAAAGAATTTCCAACACAGTCTGGTCGCAAGCATTTCAGAAAAGGGATAGTCACCTTACGCATGCTCTCTTCTTTCTTTCTGTTCTGTGTGTATTAGTGAGGACACATTTTAATTAGAGCAATGATAAACAGATTAAGGCTCTCTGGGCTGGGAAGATAGCTTAGTAAAGTGCTTGCCCTGCAAACATGAGTTCAAGCCTCAGAATTCCCAGATGGGTTTTTAAAAGCCAGGCATTGTAATAACACTTAATTCCAGTGCTAGGACTACAACGTGGAGACAGGTGGACCCAGTCTTAAAGAATGGTGAGCGCCTCTGCTCCTGAGTATGCTTTCTGCCTCCATACACAAGGGCAGCCAGGTGCATCCACCCACTCACACATACATATGCACACACATATGCAAAATAAATATCTTGGAAGTTCTAAAGAAAGAACTAGATAAAAACCATTTTTTTAAAAAAAAGATTTTAAAAAAGATTTATTTTTGTTTTATGTGTATGGATGTTTTGCCTGCACAAACATACACCACACACATGTCTGGTGCCTTAGGAGGCCAGAGGAGGGCAATGGACCCTGGCTCTGGAGTTACAGACGGCTGTGAGCTGCCGTGTGGGTCCTCTGGAAGAGCAGCCAGTGCTCTAACCATTGAGCATTTCTGCAGCACCTGTTATTAATCTCGGAAAAGTCACAGCAACTGAAAGTAATTAGACCTTATAGAAAAGATCACGTAATCCACTGGGATGCTTGACAACAGGAATACTAACAACTACTACCAAAGGAAGACAATTTCTCAGGAGACAATCAAAATCAAGTCTCCCTTTGTGTAAATAAGGCACTGAATGAAAAATTTTCTATGCACTTTACAAATGTATAATCATTCTTTGGCACAGTTCTTGGGAGACCTAGTAGGAAAATATTTTCAAACTGAATTAGGAAATTGAGTAAAAGGCTCTCTTTACTACACACTTTAAAGGAGCAGTACATAACTCTTCCAAGAAATGTATATAGTTCTCTCTTCATGAGCCGGATGCATATGCACGGTGTGTGAACGAACAGTTGAGCACATGTTATATGGCAGGCCCGCTGTGTGCAGCAGGGAACAAGCAGACGGGATTCTGTCCTTAAGAAGCAAGCTCAACTGGACACACACACACAACTCTAAGGAGTACACAGAGCAACAGGGCAGGTCTGCAGCAGTCTCTGAGAATGTGTGAGCTGACATTTGAAGGAGCAAAAGGCGATTCCTACGCCCAGAGCAGAGGGAACTGGGTGTTCCGGACAGGAATATCAGGAATAGGGGCTTTCGTCAGGTAAAAACCCTCAGCATGTTCAATGAACCAGTAAGTCAGGCTGGCTGAGAGGTGACTGAGAGCAAGCCTGGAAGTACAAGTGAAGACTGAGCAAAGCTTGGGGACTTTGTTGTAGTGTGAAGGGGATCTACTACAGACCTTTCAGGAAGGAGTAGGCTTGGGATACAGCTCAGTGGCAGTGTTCACCCACATGTGTGATGCCCTCGGTTTTATCCCAGTAACACAAAAAATAAAATAAAAATCCAATTAAATTTCTAGCTTATCACCAGACTGTGCTCCCTTAGTAGAGAGGGACCTGCATTTCTCACTTTCCTGCTGTGTATCTGTTTTAACACAAGAAATACCAGAACACGTCTGTATGCCGACAGAAGTGACCCAATGGAGGAAGTCTCCCAGGCAAAGACAAGGAGCAGGAGTTAACTGCAAGGCCAAGTTCCTTGGGAAGGCTTGCAGACACAGATTCATTTGGAGAGGACAGGATGCCTTATAACCTGGAGATGGAAAAAGACTAGAGCAGGTGTGTGGCATGTGTGATAAGTGACCATTTATTAATCACTTTCTCAGTGACACCCAAGGCTAGGCTACTAGTCAGAAGTGGGGTGATCTCACATGAGAAGTTTAGAGCCAAATCAGAGAGAAGAAGAGCCTACTGGGGCCAAGGAGACAGGATGAGTTCTCATTAACATTGAAGGGGTCTTGCTGGGCCCCTCATATAACGATGAACTCGTCAAGGATAAGGGAAGTTGACTCAATAAGCTCAACTGGGAGTAAGAGGTAAACAATAAAAGTGATTGGAGACTCCAGAATTTTCATCTGAAAAGGCACATTCTTTTTCTGCTCACAGGTACACAGGCAATGTTCTATCATAGCTAACTTTTTTTTGGGCCAGAATCTAAGCATAGACAGTGTACAGTAACAGGGCTGTAATAGTAACCTCAGATTCCCTATTTACTTGTTACTAGACTGAGTACCCGAGGAAAAGGACTTGCATGCTTCTCCTGAGCCAGACCAAGGGTTAAGGGTCTGCACGCTGTGAACAACTGGCAGCCATCACTTTACACTCTCTCCCTGCAGTCACTGAACCCCTTGCCAGCATCTACTCCAAAAGATGATTTTGGAGTGGTCTAATTTCCTTACTGCTTCAGTGAAAAGCTTAAAATGGACTTTAATCTGAAAAAATGATTTCAAGTTGAAATGTAATGGGTTTTAAGAAGCTTTACTTCTAAATGATAGGAAAGGACACAAATTTCTTTTAAGAGATCTTGACACTTACTTTACCAATTCCCGTCCTTCAGAGCTAATAAAATACTCAACAAGCCACTGACAAGCATCCAAACTCTTTGAAAGTAATGCTTCAATAGTAGCAATCCATTCTTCAGTATCAACCCTTTTAAAAGAGCGAAGAGCAATGTTAGACCCAGCAAGTGACCTCAGCGCGTCGTTTCATAGTGTGTCACGCCTGTCCACCTTATTCCACTGTGGACAGGAACAAAGGGTAGATGAAATATTCAGTGACTACCCACTTACATGACTCAGTGTCTCCATGTTAGGTTATCCATGGTATAACTCCTTCTCCCCACACAGGACAAAAACATGTGCAGGTGCCTACATCTTTGACTTTACTTGTATCTCTTTATCAGTCCACTTCAACTGATGAACACCAGATCTGTAACATTTTGTCTGGCACAACTAAGCTGGTGTCAACAAGGGCTCACCTTTAGAATAGCTTTTGTCTTGTACTGCTAAAATCATTAATATGCTTGAAGCATAATAATGTTTCAAGATTTGGACAGAGAAAAGGTGGCCTGACTATATTACCCATAATCTAACACCACTCCTGAGACCCCAGTGACCCCCGAACACTACGGATAAAATGGAAACAGTACATATAGCATGTAGATACCATGAATAAATTTCACAAATGAAAGTAGCAACTGAATTTCTCTACTTAATCCTATGCAGACCTTAAAGGACAGATACATGTTCTCCTTTTTAACATCACATAATACTGTTATCACTCAATGTACTTTTGGTTGTTACATATAAAATGAGGTTCCCATTATTAATTATTTTTCTTCAAGAGTCTGGCTGAAAAATCTTTCCCCAAACCCAGACTTGATAAGCATACTCACTTTGCTAGCCAGAGCTCCACCGTCTTCCAACTTTAACCAGTTGCAACTCAAGTCTCCTCTTTCTCCAGGTATTTTCCTACAAACCATCCCTCATCTTTCTTTCTCCTTCAGTCACATATGAGGACCAATAATTACTAACCCAGAATCTATAATGATCCAGGCACCTTATCAGGTGTTGGAGATAAAAGCCAGTAATGAAAAAGATGCTGTGAACCCGAGCGGTGGCGCGGAGGCTAGGGTCTCTGCCTCTGGACCCGGAGGTCCCGGGTTCGAGTCCCCTGATGATGCATCTATGCATCGGAAAAAAAAAAAAAAGAAAAGAAAAAGATGCTAACGATATCCGATATCTGGAGCTCATAACATCATTGAAAGTCCTGCTGCAAACTCTTCCATGAACTGCTACTGACCACAGCCCACACTTCCTAGTCGGCACCTAGTGATTGGTCTTAATTGAGGCCTGCTGTGGAATGTCATTCTGTATGCTGTGAATGTGTGTTGCTCTGATTGGTTGATAAATAAAACACTGATTGGCCAGTAGCCAGACAGGCAGTACAGGCGGGACAAGCAGACAAGGAGAATTCTGGGAAGAGGAAGGCTGCGTCAGGAGTTGCCAGCCAGACATAGGGGAAGCAAGGTGACAAGGCAGAACTGAGAAAAGGTACCAAACTACATGGCTAATCATAAATAAGAATTATGGGTTAATTTAAGTGTAAGAGCTAGTCAGTAATAAGCCTGAGTATTTAATGGCCAAGCAGTTATAAATAATATTAGTCCTCTGTGTGATTATTTTATAAAAGGCTGCGGGACTGTGGGTGAGAGATTTGTCCTGACTGCAGGGCCCAGGCAGGACCAGAGAAATCTTCCAACTACAGAGCCCCTTACTAGTAAATATACAACTTTTAGAAAAATACAGCTAACTAGTCACACATGGGTGCCTTAAGCAAATCCTGTTTGCTACTCTAGATTCTTCCCTTCTGCCTAGGATGATGCCTTCTCTATTTGTTCCTTTTAAAATATGCTGACGACACTGACAGATATGGTTCTACCCAGTTTTCAAAGACATGGAATTTATGTCTTGTAGCACAGGAATTTCTTTATTAACCCTTCTCATCAAACCTTTCTGAAAGACAGAGGCTATGTCTTGTAAGCTGAGCACATCAGGTAGTACTGAAATATTTTGAAAAGCTGAATTTATAAAGTTATTTTTCCATCGAATTAACCAGTGTTTTCTGTAACAGACTCGTAAAACATTATTCTTACCTGAGTTTTTTCTTTGTTCGTAGGTAAGTTTGGAAAAGGAACTGAATGGCAAGCTGCAAGCTCACCTTTGCCATACAAGGATAATATGGGTGCTTTAGTTTAGTCTACGAGAGGGAGGACAAGAGGATATTTTTCACAAGTCTTACAGATCATTACATATTTATACAGACCTAATCTTAGCACATAGGAAGTAAAGACAGAAAGGTAAGTAGTTCAAAGCCATCCTCAACTACATGGAAGTCCTTGGAGATAGCTTGGACTACATGAAATCCTGTCTCAAACAAACAAACAAACAAAGCAAGCCTAGCCAGCTAGTAATAGTAAACATTCATTTATTTTTTTAAAAAAGTTGGATATCTTCATTTTTAAATGAAGCCCTCTCAGAATAGTCTTTGCCCTTTTTGGCAAATTATAACAATAGTACTCTAGACAAGAAAGCACTGGAAAGTTAATTTTGAGTCTGACACTATATGACTACAGATTAGGAAAAGTTAATCCATAAAGCATAGGAGCAACTGATAAGACCCTCAGTCACACAACCTCACAGTCCCTCAAATTTGTCACAAAATCTAAAAATTCGGTATGTGTAACCCACACCACTCATAATCCACACTGCACAGTCCCAAAGCTGTCTGCATGTTAGTGTCACCCAGTAAGTAACACATTTATAGGAAATGGGGTTTTGCATGTAGCTGAATGCTAATACCTGAAATAAGGGTATCATTTTTTTTTAGTTCTTTAGTTACAACCAGCTACTTACGGCATTCAATGATGCTAAAGACAAAACAAAACTGAAATAGTCACTACTGTACACGTCTCTATTCTTCATAAACTTGAGGTTTTCATCTCTCACCATCTATAAAACAAAATCAGTGATTATTTTTAATGAACAGCTAAAATAATATGTGGAGGGTTATTTTTACCAAAATGTTTAGGTAATAAGGGTTTGTAAAAAACAAATTATAATTTATAATTATCTTTTTTCAAGCTTTGAGTTTTGTAAAATCAGAGAGAGAAATCTTCCTTTAAATCTAAGGCACTGTAGAAAAGGTAAGCTATCACTCCTTCTAATCTCCTTTTGGGAACTCAGCAGGCTGTGTGAAGAGCCAAACAGAACTCCCTAAGCACAAGCATCTCCATACCTCTCCAGCTTAGGCGGCTCAGCTCTTCCTTCTGAAGAAGACTGCACATTTTCCTTAGATTCTCTGGTGGATCTCTGTGAGTCTGAGGCTAGCTTGATCTACACAGTGAATTCCTAGGCCACCATGGCTACATAGTTGAGAACTTGTCTCAAAAATCAAACCAAACTATAACTTGTTTATGGTCTGTAGCACACAGCAAGTATTCAGTAAACAATGGCCATCACTTTCAGCTTAGTCTTAACTGACGGTTCTGAGTCTTGACTTGTTGTTCTCTTAGATAAAATAATTTCAACACTGTGTTTCTCTACTCAGGGATGGTGCTGGCAATCTTGAGTGTATGTTCATTTTTTGTGTTCTCACACTGTGGCACTATCTCTACAGTCTCTTTCTGTCACAGAAGACACAGGACAGTTGGGGATGAAGAAGTGGCACATGAAGACCATAAATAGAGAAGACAGCCAGAAGTACTCCGGACTTACAACATGGATTCTGACATTCATCTTGATTTTCTCCCTTAGAGAATTACATACCCACCCTCCACCCAAAGATTTGTTTATTTTCATTTTGTGTGTCAGTATTTTGCCTCCATTTATGTATGTGCACCACCTGTGCCTGGTTCTGAGAGGTCAGAGAGGGTACTGAATACCCTAGAACTGGAGTTACAACTGGCTGTGAGCTACCACTGGCTGTGAGTTACCAGGTAGGTGCTGGGAATTGAACCCAGATCCTCTACAAGAGCAGTTAAGTGCTCTTACCAGCTGAGCCACTGCTCTATCCCTGTTTACGCAGTTCTCACCTGGTATATCCGAGCAGGCATTTTCTCCACAAACAGTCCTTTCTTCTCACCTTTTTTAACCAGCTTCGTTAGAATAGAAAGCCTGTCATTATTAGGCCTATGTGGCCGAGGAGAGGACTGAGGCGAAATCTCAGGTGAAGATGGAGCTGACCTGAGAGACAGAATCAAAGAACTGCTGAGCATAAAGAGGTTTTGTTTTAGCAGTCTTTAAAGCTGCCACATTTATATACTGGGTACTGTACTTAAACATAAACTGCAAACTTTTCTGATCCAATATAGTAAAGGGAAATTCACTATGAATAAGACCATTAAAAAACAAAACAACAAAACAAACCCATTTTTCTGGTTATAGTATTATGGTTTGGGCAGAAAGTGCATTTAGTATGTGTATATATATACCTCAATTCTAAATTGAAAATAAATCTCAATTCTGTCATGAATAATTTATATGCATATTTCTAAATACAAAATAACTTCATGCCAGGGCAATAAAGTCTTAGAGCAACAAAGAAGAGACTTCTTATTTTCTTTTAGAATTCCTCTGAAGTTTAGCTAATTATTTTTAAGCATTGAGCATTTATTATGAAGATCCTATCAATACCTACTGAAACCACACAGCAAGTTACATGGCAGAGAACTTACAGAGAGAGATCCTCAGCTTCCTGTCTTACAACACTGACTCGACTTTTCTTTGGCAATACAGGGGAGTTTTGATCAGACACCCTTTGGTAGAAGAGCATGTAGGCATTCCAGTATCTTCGACGTACATCAGTGTATGGGTTTGCTATTTTGCAAGACATTAAGAGAGAAGTCTTGGTAAATAACATGTTTCTTACCATGATTATAATAAAGGAACTACAAATTCAACAATTTATTTAGTAAATTTGCAGAGAGCAAAGTATAACTAAAACATGGGTGTGTTAGAGTGTTGCCTAGAAGGCAAGCTAAGGTACTTTCCTTGAGGTGTGAGGATGGAGGGAAGGCATCTTTAACACACTGCCTAATAAATAATGTTTGGGTCGGGCAGTGGTGACGCACGCCTTTAATCCCAGCACTCAGGAGGCAGAGCCAGGTGGATCTCTGTGAGTTCAAGGCCAGCCTGGTCTATAGAGCGAGATCCAGGACAGGCACTAAAACTACACAGAGAAACCCTGTCTTGAAAAAACTAACAAACAAACAAACAAACAAACAAAACATTTGGAAAGCACAGGTGCTAGAACGGTCTTCTGTAAGTAATTATACCTCCATGTAAGTCAAATAGAAATGGACAATTTTAGTGGCCAACTAGTTCTAGTTGAAATTTCTTATTCATTAGTTTTCCCTAATGTTATTTCATTCACTTGATTTGTTAATTCTCATTATTTTTAGACATTTTTTCCCTCCAAGAGCTTGAGTATATCACATTGGCTATCAAAAAAGTTGTCCAGCCGGAGAGCGTGGCGCATGCCTTTAATCCCAGAGGGGGGGGTGGAGGGCAGAGTCAGGCGCATCTCTGTGAGTTCAAGGCTAGCCTGGTCTACAGAGTGAGATACAGGACAGTCACCAAAACTACACAGAGAAACCCTGCCTCGAAAAAACAAAAAACAAACAATAACAACAAAAAGTTGTCCAATGCAGAGTGGTCAGCCTTGAAACCATATACACAGCACCAATAAAAACAAACTCAGCAGGTTGTATTGATATATATTTGCACTCAAACATATATATACACACATATACAACAATCACAAAGAAAAAGAGGTTATCAGCTTGAGTGTGGAGGGGCATGGGAGGGGTTGGAGGGAGGACAGGGAGGGGGAAATGTAATACATTCTATTTAGGAAAAAAATTAAAAAAATAAAAGGTACAAAATAGTTGTGGCTCTATAGCTGGAAGAATACAAAGGAAAAGAACAAAATCTGTTGTTTTTTATATAAGGAATATAGCTTCTAACTTGATAGAAAGCTATGTATTAAAAAATAAAATGGCTCAGAGGTTAAGAGCACTGGCTGCTCTTCCAGAGGTCCTGAGTTCAATTCCCAGCAACCACACGGTGGCTCACAACCATCTGTAATAAGATCTGGTGCCCTCTTCTGGCATGCAAGCATACATGCAGGCAGAACACTGTATACATAATAAATAAATAAATCTTTAAAAAAAATAAAATAAAATGAATGGAAAATACTACTTATAAATACTTACTTTGATCATAAACTTTCGGTCTATATTCTCCTCCAAAGCATTCATACTCTAGGGTCTCATCATTTAGGTCAAATTCTTCTATAACGGTATCATTAAATTTATACCACTTTCCTTTTCCACACCCCCTAGGACCAGAGATCAGATAAACATTATATAAGATTTAAAAACAATTATCTCCAGCCCTTGCATTTATCGATATGTATTGTGCACAGATAAAGCAGATGAAGGCTACTTAAAAGCATCCAGGAAGAATGTAGCAACAGAGGTGTAGTGATTTCAGTTTCTAAAACTTCTCAAATCAAAGGAGTAAAAATAGTTATCCTAAGTTAAAAAAATTGGAAATGCAGAACAAAGGGTAATGTGAATTCTTACAGCTGGCATGATGATACCCGCCTATAATCCTAGCACTTGGGAGGCAGAAGCAGGACTGAGGATGAGGCCAGCCTGGGCTATAAACCCTGCCTTCCCCACGACCCTCCCCAGAAGTCCTCCAGTGGTGGGTGGATGGCAAAGTCAGCAGGGAAAGCGGAGATCACACGAGGCCTTCTGGAAGAGACCTTACCGCCTGTCCTTAATGAAGGAATAGTAATGGCCTGCATGTGCCTGCCCACTGTGTACAATGACACCAACAAGCTCGTAGTTTTCTGTGAGGGCAACTTTTTTCCGTGGGGATCCTCCACCGCCTTGATCCATATTTCTCCCATTTTCACCAACTTCAGAAGACGAATCCTGGCGAGCCATTCCTGAGACTGTGTAAGGCTCCATATTGAGCATCCAGGGAAACTATGTAACAATAAAAAGAACACATTAATGTTAAGTGGGAACATACTTGGCAGTACCCAGTAAAGTCAGACAAAGTAAGAGTCATGCTCTCCGACAGGAGGGCTGACTCCTGCCCCATCCACACATGGCGTCTCTGACAGGCCTGTGTGTTACAGAAGCATTTCATTTCACAGCCATGGTTAGGGTGCCTTCAGAAACAAAAGCACCATTTGTAGGTCTGCCTGTCCTGTGAGCGGCAGCTTTTCAAACAAGGGCTGCAGACTCTTCATGCTGCTTTTCTGGGACAGACAGGATGTAGAAAAGAAGGAAAGGAAAGAGGGAAGGGGGGTCATGGTTAAGAGAAATTTCAGGAAGAGAAAGAAGTTACCCGTATTTGTTCATCGTATTTAATGGATCGTCCACTCTCCCAGTCAAAGCCAAATCTCATCAGGTGAATTACCAACACACTAGGTAGAGACTTAATGCATGTTCTTTTCACTGTTATTCTCTAAGAAAAAGCAAAAACCAATTAACTCCCTGGAGAAAATCAAAGTAATGAATGTAAAAGCTTTTGGTACCCACATAAAACAAATAATAGCACAGTCTACTGGAAGCAGCAACCAGAGCTTAATAATGACCTGTATGCAGTAACAAGTAACACTAAAATTGCTTCTTGTAGAGGGCAAATGTGATACCTTTTCTTTACACTTTTCACAGTAGTACGCATTACTTCCTTCTAAAACTTCACCTCTAACAAACTGGTCCAAAGAGATTTCCAAGCTTTGGCAAGAAGTAACTCCTAGATTGAGAGCCATGAAAGCTTCCTCACGTTCGTATCTGGTTGGGAAAAGACAGAACCCATGAATAGAGAACCACTGCGATCGTCATAATACCTGAACTTCGACACCCTCCTCAACAGCCAGGGGAATTAGACAAGCCTCAGCATCGTAAAAGCACATTGACCAAAACATGATTATCAACGAATACTTTAAGGCTACAGAGTAATTATTGAATATAATTCATTGAACATTTATAGATCCAGTAAGAAATCAATCTACAAGTCAGCAATAAGTTAACATTTATAACTTTCTAAAATATTATTTAAAGATTTTTTTCCCCCATGGTGCTGGCATCAAAACCAGGGTCTTGTACCTGTCAGATAAATGCTGTACCCCTGAGCCACACCCCTATTCCTAACAGTCATTGTTTAATGTAGCAGTGACATCTTCACTAACCTGTGAGGACAATCTTTACAGATCTTCTGATCAGAATAGATGCCCTGGAAAGTATTCTTAAAAATTTGTTCTCGTCCCATTTTCTGTTGGAAAAAAAATTTAAAGTTTTATCTGATACCCCTAGAATGTACAGGCTGGTTCACATAATATTTTATTTAAAAATTTCAATTTAGCCATCAAAATATAAAGAGTAATACTGGTAGTTTCAGTTAGAAACTAAAGGAAGGCTAATAAGCTATCATTAGCCCTAGTGTCAGAGCAAGGAAACAATCAGAAAAGGAGGAAGAGAAGGGTCCATGAGAGCTGATCATGACAAGTCTTCCATTTATGAGTCTGAATTTTCCTTCTGTGCTTTAAGTTGCAAGGCAGCAGCAACTCTGACAGTTTTTGCTTTTTTTCTCAAGGACAGATACTATATATCTGCAAGTTATTTTAAACAGATGAAGTGTAATAATTGTGCTTATTGATAAGATGTACAGTGGCACCTCTGGGCAAGTCTGTCACATGTTTTATTGGGAAAGGCAGAAAGCTTTGAATGTAAGCATCAACACAAATAATAAGTCTATCTAGTCCTTTTGTCCTTTTGCTAGAGAAGTCTCCCAGTCCCCAGAACTGACTCCAGGGGACCATGAATTCACTGGGTACTCTGCAGCCAGACTATACCTCTAGGGACATTGCAAAAATACACAAGCACGAATGGTCATTTACTCCGTAGTATAGATTAGGAACTACACTGCTGTATCAGCTTAGATGAATAAAGAATACTTCTCCAATAATAAGTATGCATTAATTTTAAATGCTGAAAGTATGAACTGCAGCTGCGATGCT
>CABHPQ010164735.1:0-49911 GCA_902168405.1 Peromyscus aztecus | reverse complement strand
CATTAGGGAGCAGCCCTTTGCCTCTCTCTCCTTCTCTGCCTCCCTCCTTTATTTCTTTAGACTGAACATGGTCTGTTCACCCTGGCCCAGGCTACTCACTCGGATTCTTTGTCACATCTTCAGGCCATCCCTGCAGCCTCCAGTCCTCTAGTCCAGCATAATCCAAGTGGACTGCTCAGAATTGTTTTTTTAAGAAATCTCTATCCTAGGATCTATCCTAGGGTGGTCTCTTCATGGCTTCAGTTGGGACTTTCCACTCTCCTACTTATATCTGGTCTGCTTTATCCCCAGACTCCTGGCCATAGATTGTTTTGAGACTGCCCAGTAGTCAGATTGCTCCATGGCTCAGGAGAATCACTGGCCTGCCAACCAGCAGATGTACAAACAACAGTAACTAAAGTGGGCAGCCAACAGTGGAAAGAGCCCAATGGTGGAAGCAGGGCTTTCTGTGTGAGAGATTTCTTTTTCCTTCCGTAGCTGTGTGGAGCAAAAGAAAGGTTGTCTTTTTCAAGCTTTGCCCCCATCTCTACTTCCCAGAGAAGCTGGAGACTCAGAAACGTCTCTTCTTTTCTGGCTAGAAAACAGTCAGAGCAATGGCCCAGGGGGTCAGTTTAGACACTGGTGTTACCAATGGGACTTTCTTTTGAACTGAAATGCACAAAGGCAGTAACGGTTGGTGGAACTTGTGCCAGGCACCAGTGTCCTGAAAGATGAGCCGAGAAGTGTCAGCGGCATTTGGATCTGGCAAGCTAGAGCCAGGGCGGGGCAGAGGATGGCTGCCAGGTATCTATCTAGCTTGGGCAATAAAGAGGAAGGTGATGATAGGAGTGAACAGAGGGGCAGGTTGGAGCAGGGCAGGGCAGGGCGGGGAGGGCGGAGGAAGGTTTGTTTCCATCCTCTGGTAGGTGTTGAGTGGCGTGCCACTGAGGCATCCAAGTGGAGATTCCAGAAAGGGTGGATCGATAGTTCAAGGGTTCGCTAGAGGATTTCAGAACCAGAAACCTGGATCTGGGAGGCATTGGTGTATGTAGAGGCAGTTGCTGACTTGCTTCTGACCTCTGATTTCCTTATCTGGATAAGGAGAATAAAATACTCTTTGCCCAACTCATAGGATTGGGACAACTTTCAAGCGTGATGAATTACATGAAAGGATATTTTTTTTTTAGCATACAAGAATATGCAATAGCAAGTTCTTAGTGTTACTGAGCAATTGCTGTATGCACATGACCCCTTAGAAGCAGGGATAGACAGTACAGTTTCCCCCTTCTCGGGGAACTTGTCTCTAATACCTAGAGATCTGGGAAGAATATTTCCCTCAAAACAATGAAGAGAGTGAACTAAGGGACATTAGCAGACAAAAGGAGTTCAGCATGGGGTAAAGTTCCTGGTGTAGAAACTGGCATGCTGGGTTCTGCTTTTCATTGGAAGACCTCTATCTACAGTGGTCTCACTGTGCATGAGGCTTAGTGGAGATGAAAAGCATGAGCTTCTTGTCACAAACATTATGGGTCTCAAGGCAGTGCCAACTGAACATGAACCCGAGACCTTGGTACTTGCAAGCTGGGGACCAGTACAGTACCATGTCTGGTCATCACCAGGACAGCACCTGGGTCACCACTTGAAAAAAGAGAGAAATCTTCATATAGTCAGTCACAGCTCCTAAGTCATATACAATATCAGCACCTGCTCTGCGTTGGGCCAGCCCAGGGGTGGGTACTGAGACTGGGTATCCAGAAATCCCTATTCCCTGAGAACACATTTGATTGCTTAATAAAATATGACATCATTTCTTTAAGGTCAGGTGTGTGTGTGTGTGTGTGTGTGTGTGTGTGTGTGTGTGTGTGTATGTGTGTGTGTGTATGTTATTCTTTCATTTATTTATTTTTTGAGGCAGAGTCTCACTACGTAGCTGAGGATAATCTTGGACTTGAGATCCTCCTGCCTCAGCCTCCTGGGCCCTGGAATTATAAGCAGGTACCACCATGCCTAGCAAGGTTATTTTGAAATGATGCCCCTGAAATGGCTAACTTAGAACTGTCCTTCTGTCCGTCTTCACACCTTGATTGCACACTTTCTCTGGGGACATGAACAGAGTTTCATGGCTGACCACATGTGGGCTGGAATCAGAACTTCCTGTCCAGGAAGGGGACGTTCTTTCCAGCATCAGCACTGTCCACAGAGCCACACTACGATGGGATCACAGGAGCAGGAAGGAAATACATGCCCACTCCACCCCAGTTTTCTTACGATTTCCAGACTCCTTGACCTTTCATGGAGGCATTTTTGAACCAGCAGCAAGGCCATGACACAAAAGTGTTAGGAGGAGCCGGAGGAAGTGGATTTGTGTCAAAACCACATGTCCCCTCTCAGCCTCCTTCTTCCTGGTTAGCAGCTGGTAGATGGAACTCTGTTGCTATTGCCTACCCAGTTTCTCCCTGTCTTCCCTCACCCCCTGTCTCCTCTCTCCCTGCATATCATTGTCTAACGTCTCCACCGCTTTTACCCCTATTATAGTTCCTCCCAGCGAGATTTGCCACCTACCTGGAGAGAGCGTACAAGCCACCCAAGCATGGAAAACCGAGGCAGCCACACCCATCAGGCTTTGCCATCCTGAACATCTGAGCCTTCTGTGGAGCTATTCCGCTTTTGATGTTCATTGTGTAACTGACCTTGGAATGGATTGTTAAGAACTAAAGTCATGACAGATTAAAAAAAAAACAAAACAAAAAACCTGCCTGGATTGTTGCAGGTGGAGGATTGGCAGAAACACCACAGTGTATAGACTTAGTCTCGGGTTACACTCATAGTTCTCTCCTCTCTTCCTCTGACATCCTAGTTTTATACGGTGATGGTGATGTTTATGTTACTGGCCCTTTAAATCTCTCTCTCTCTCTCTCTCTCTCTCTCTCTCTCTCTCTCTCTCGTGTGTATATGTGTGTGTGTGTGTGTGTGTGTGTGTGTGTGTGTGTGTATGTCAATGTATGGGCGTATGTGTGTGTATGTGAGTGTGTGTGTGTGTGTGTGTGTGTGTGTGTGTGTGTGCATGAGCACACAGGTGGAGGCCGGAAGACAATCTTGGTTGTAGTTCTTCCTTAGGCAGGTGTCCACTTCCTTTCACAGGCTAGGCTTAACTGGCTGGCCTGGAGCCCCAGGTAGACGCTTGTCTCTGCCTCCCAGTGTTATTCCTAGCATAGTTGATGTCTTATGTATCTTGAGCGCTCAACGTTTGGCAAAATGGGGCAAACGTTTTATGGGCCGAGCTATCTCCCCAGTCGTATGAATGGTGTGACAGGCACATGTATAATCAGACAAAGGCATAAATACATAAACCAAAAAGAAATGAATAGGTAAGCAGAAAGTACAAAATAAACTCTTCTCTGCCTTCCGAACCACTCTGTCATGTTTTGTTTTTGAGTTTCTTTCCCATCACACCTGTTCCACAAATCTTCCAGAAAGGGAGGGGATGCACGAGGGACCAAACATGCTGCCTAATAGGCACGTGGGCCTTTGCCAAAGAGTAGCCAAGAAACATGTGACCAGATCCTCACACCTGCTATTGCTCAACCGGTGTGGGTGGCTTGCTTGTGTTTTGCTTGAGAAGGGTCACTTGCACACAGGGAGCTTAAACCTCGGGAATGGAAAGAATCTGTCTTTAATCAACTCCAGGCAGTTGGCTGTGCTTGCCCCTCCTCTCTCGGCACGAGGATGGGGACCGTAGGACAGATAATGTGCACTCCAAGATAATGTAGTCTCGGGTCAGCAACTGGGAGTAAGGGGAGGTGCCAGATGCATCTTTAGCCTCATTTCTTGCAGAAAGATTGACAGGCTATGGGGCGGGGCCGCTCCTGGCTGGAGCCTGGCTGCTCTTGTGTGTGGTATTTTTCCATAAGCTTCGAATTTTCTTGCCAATGCAAAGTACAGTGCAGATGCAGCTCCCTCTGTGGAACAGCCCTGTTTCTGGGCATTTCCATGTAAATTGAGCCTCCTACAGTAAGTGGGATCATTTAACATACAGCTGGGCAGCTCCCGGTTCAAAGGAACCCTGGAGGGAAGGCTTTGAAAGCCAGAGCTCCTTGGTGACTCCAATAATCACATTCTAATTTATATTTTCTCTTAATTTAGATTGTAACTTGAAGAGCTTCCTTCTCAATCGTTTTCTTAATAAGAGTAAATAAATTAGTGCATATCCTATAATATTTTCCCAAGGGCATAATATTCCTAGATGTGTCATACTTGTAATTATATTTTAAGTCAATGATTTAATCATAGCCGTAGGAGAGAAACGGATGTCATGGAAGGTTTCTGCTCATTAGCTTGGATAACACGGGGACAGCCAGAGTCGAGTTTGTTCATTTAAGACTGTCTAGCCAGACTTTTGCCCTGGGATGTCTCAAGTTCTTTGATGAAAAGCCACAGAGCACTGTGGGGTGGGTGTTCAATGAGCTGGAGTTGGAAGAAGAAATTGGTTTAAATCATGCCTCGATTCGGTCTCTTGACTTAAACCCATTTGACTTGGAGATGGTTCCCGACAACTTTAATACGGAACTTCAACTTCCTCCTTTAAAATACAGACTGAGAAGTAACAGAGTCTCCACGAGCGCGGAGGGACAATTTCCCTAGCTCATGCTATAAAGTGCAGAGCACAAAACCTATCAATCGTAGATGGACAGCGTTGTGGTGGCTTGGTTGTTGGTTTGAAACTGACCTGTGCTTTGTAATACAGCTCGCTTCTGGAAAACTCTGATCCTCTTAATTGAGTCTAGTTGCAGGTTTCTTTTGCAGATTTCTTGGAAATTGGCCATTAAAAAAACCAAGCAAAACAAAGTAATACCAAAAGCACCTCTCACCCTTGGAAAGGGTGCATGACAGAATTTCTAGAGAAAGGAACGTTCGCCCTCTAGTGGCGCAGAAGAAAATGGTGCATGAAACTGAAATGTAGATCCTATGGAGCTTTTTAAAGAAACTCACCTCAAAGTTAGGATTTTATTCTACCCTTTGTACCGATGTTTCTTCCCCCCACTCATTGGTCTTGGCTACTAAAGGCGTATTCTGTTAGTATACAAATGAATTGTTTTTGTTTTATAATAATTCACCTTCCTCTAACTTTTGAAAGCATCGAAGAAAAAAAAAATCAGGTCAAAGCAATTTATTCTCACCAGGTGTATTTTTAAAGGCCCAGTTGTCACCTGAGTGCTAAATAGAAACTTGCCTTGGTTTACTTTGCTTTGATTTTATTTGAAATTGAATAACTTCAATCAGGATTATGAACCGCGGGTGGGGGACTACTGTTGGGAGTTATGAGGGACCCTGACCCCGGGGAGCACAGAACAGGCAGAGAGCTGAATATGCTCTAAGAAATTCAGAAGAGCGAGAGGAATTTGATCTCATTCGCATACAATGCACTAGTGCACGGACTTCCCCGGGCCTTGGGACCACTGATGGCTTATGTTGTTTGAAATGACCGTAAGCACACCTCTGCAATGCTCTGAGCCGTATGCCACTGTTTTTAGGACACATCAATAAAGACAAAGCATGTGGGGGTTACGGAAGCCCTACTCCCCGCAGTCAAATATGAAAATGATTCGCTATTGTCGTTTCCTATTTGAGGATCTTCTTTAATTTTTCATTCTTAGCAAACAGACAAAAGAGCAACTTAAGGCACCTCCAGCTCTCAAGTGTATTGGGGGTAGCTCAACTGGTACACTGGAACCAAACGCTAAATTTGCAGAGACTTCCCAAGCCATTTGAAAAATTGAAGTTATATTATTAAAACTCACATTTAACAGATCAGGAAGTTGAGACGCAAAGAAACTACCTGACTCACCCAAGATCTCATAGCCTGCAGGTAGTTAGTCTCTAAGGTAGGCTGTCTAGTTAGTTTTTGCCTTGGCTGTTGCATTATTGTGTCTTTTCACTGCCCCAAACTCACAACTGCTATGAATATTAACGGTATGAATACTTGTAAAATAATTAGAGCCATCATGAACCTATTGAAACAGTTAAAGATTACCTATGTTTCTGAGCACTATGTTATGACTATAAAAATGAAGCAAAACTTAAATTGTGCCAAGTACACAAATTATATTAAAAACGTGTGAACATTACAGCGAAGTAGAAAGGACTTTACTGTGTGCCAACCCTCATGGGGCATGCACTTCTTTTCACTCCTGGGCCACAATTCTTTAAACTTTGTCCTTTTTGGGGTCTACCCAGCTAGATAGGTCATCTACTACTCCCTGAGTATGGCCTCTGCTTTTCCCCATACTGGAGATGCACTGGTGTTGTATGGAAAGAACCCTCTGCCTCTGAGAATCCGTTTGCTTTATCCTTAAAAACTGCACTTGAGTGAGGTGACACCAATTTGAACCTGTTATCCACATCTGACTAGCTGAGGTCAACCTCTGAATATCCCCTCCCCCTGCTGCTCATGTAGGACCTTCCGGTTGAGATGTGAGCTGGGTAGAGTATTTGCTGATGAGGGCTGAGGAGGTCTGGGCTATGGCATCACAGAAATGCCTGTCTCACTGGATCTGTTCAGCTCAACAGTTGATGTACCGTTTCTATCATTTGACAGAGTGCTCCTGAGTTCTCTTCTGTCATGGCAGGCATGGGAACTCAGCTCATAATAAGTGATCCTAGCCACGGCAGCAAGGGAAAGACGTCATCGGTGATCTCATGTCTTCTGAGGTCAAGCAATAGGATAGTGTAATTCTCCTCTACTGGAGGCATGGTTGAGGTCTTGGTCCACTGAAGATCCTGGGCTGTGAGTCTCCATCTGGGGTAATCTATGGATTCCACATGGAGTCTGTACTCTACTGTGGAGTTTCATATATCCTCTGGATTGTTGATCCATGATGGTAGGTGCTTCTAGAACTTAGACCTGCTTTGTGCCTTTTCCCCCTCCAGGCCGCACACAATGCTCACAGCTCTTCATATCACCTAGCTCATGGGCTGGAGCAGTAACCCTTGGTGTGGAATATAGCGCCTTCTCTTTCTGCTTCTATGTTACAGGTGGCCACGTACATCAAACCGCCTTTTACTCTGGCATGGCTGCCATGACCTGCTCCTGATCCCTGAATTTCTAACCATTGTATAGATGTGGCAGATGTAAATCTGTGCAAGGATAATTTATCACCCCCTCTAAGAAACACATATGTGACCTACAGCATGCAAGCTACCTGTTGCCCATACAGCCTGATTAACATAGTAAGACTGGGTCAATGCACTGTTCTATTCTGTCTTCATTACGTCAAAAGATAGACAGCCAATGTAGTTCAGGAGCCAAGCTTCCTGCATGCATGTTCTTACTCTGTTGTTATGTGACTGCCAACTGTGTCTTACCCCCTTTTCTGGCAGCAGTAGAAATGGACACTGTCACCAAAGCCATGGCCACACTCCATGTGCCAAAGCTACCCTAGCCAGCAATCAAGGCTGAGCTTACAGTGGTCTGTGGTTGTCCTCAGGACTGACTGTCAAGTAACCAGGTATGATGAGACTCTGGTTCTCAACCATTAATCAGGCTATGCACATATGCTGTCAATAGGAATGTAGGTTTTTCTTCTTGGTTAATTTGTTATCTTGGCCAAATGGTGTCTGTTTCATAGACTCTGTTCACCTCCTTCATTATGATAGCTCTTACTCCACAGAACAACCTTCCAACCTCCCAGCATATTGATCTAGACAATACCTTTGGGACAAGACAAATATACTAAGTGGATCTATGGACTCAGTGTGACTCTCTCAATCCCAACCACACTAGCGATTCCACGTTTGACATGGCTTCCATGTGTTCTCACTCTAACTTGAGAGGAGGCCTGATGATGCTTTGGGTGTTGGGGATTGATGCTAACTTGGACACCATGTGAAGATGCCCTTGAGATGTCTGAGTAGTGTATGTCTTCCACTGTCCAGTTACCCATGTAAGTCGTTCTCGGTTCCTTTGTAGTGGGTCTGGAGACTTCTACACTGTCTCGTTAGAAGGATGGTGGAATGCCAAGCTTGCCTCATTAACTGGTGGTTCTCAAGTCTGAAAAGTGGCTCAGATTTGGAATCTGTGGAAAGGGATTGCTGCTGTCTGTTGGGATATCTGCCCCTGGCTGCCTGGCCACTTTTGATTTCTTTTGCTGCTATATACTGAGCGACATCCTTGTCAGCTGTCCACCTGTTCAGCTCCAAGAGCTACTGCAGCCTCTCAGCAGTCTCTGTAACTTACAGAGTGGTCCCTTGGCTGCCACTCAAACCCTGACAGTCCCTCTGAGATGCCGAGGCTGTGGCATTGGAGCCTCTTGCTTTTGCTTCCTGTCATTTGATGGCTATTGACGAATGAAGTTAAGTGACAGCCTTTAGTACTGTCGGCCTGAAAAGGCCCTGCTTAGTGATACAGAGACAGCCTTTACAGCAGGTTCTCATGGCTTTGCTGCGCGCTTGTTATGTCTCTGGACCCTCCAAGGAATCCTAACCACACGTCAGGTCTTCTGCTCTGCACAGCAAATCCATGCCACCATGTCCACTTTCCTGAGACGTCCAATCCCTCCTCCGGTATCTGTCAGCATTAGCCTTTGACATAACTGTGCAAGCCGTGAGTCAGTTCTCCGACATCACTGCCTGGATGTTAAATCCCATCTCTTGAGATTTCAGTTGAAACAACAGACTCATCTCTATCACGTTTTATATTCTGCTTCCCCTAATCAAGCATGCCAACTCCTTCGGACCATGGTTCTTCTCTTCCTTATCATACCAGCACACCTCTAGCTGAGCTGTGCCAAGGCTTAATCCCCTCTATAAATCCGGAAGGATCACAAGAGAGTGCCTGTTGCTTCTCTTTCTAACACAGTATCTGCGGGCTTGTCCTGCATTTCTGGATTGGGTAGGGGTCTGGCTCTAAGTTCTCAGAGCCTTATTCCTGGCATACTTTGTTATATTCTACAATTTTCTGTGACAGGCTGGAAGAATGGTGTGACGGGAAGGAATGTGGTTGGTCATAGCCACTGATGTTCTATGTGTACTATGTGTATGGTAGTGTGTCAGACATGGACATTCTAATATGTCGCTTCCTGTAATGAAGACTGACATGCACCGAGTGTTCACTCCAGTTTCTCTCCTTCTTAAACTCTTCCATATACACCTGCTTGTCTCGTCCTCATCTCTAACACCAGAGGCAGGAACTACCATTTTGTAGATCAGGTAGCTCGTCTCTCTCCCACATTCCCTCAACATCCCGTATATTTCATACAAGGATTGCATCACACACTTTGAATTATTTTCCACGTAAGCTTGAATACCCACATTGTAGACAATCATTGAAATCCAGAATTTGTTTTGTGTGTCTATTCATCACTGAATGATGCTATAAAATAAACTCTAGGAGATTAACTAGAGAGGCTTAAAGCTCTTTGCATATTTTTTTGTTACAGATATATTCCATTAGATATTGTTTTTCAATTCATGCCTTCTCTTACAGAAAGGTCAGCTCTTTTTCATCTGGCATTCACAAGCTATTACTGTACTCACCTCGCTAATCGCCTCTGATTGGTAAACAAGTAATATGTTTTATGGGCTGGAATTGCACAGCCCTGTATCACACGGGGGAACATGTTTCCTTTATGTGTGCTGTTCTCTCTTGCAAATGTAAATCAATTTTTTATGTTTGTCAAACAGCAGCCATTGCAGTGATTAACAGCCCAGTGTTAATGTGATAAAGGAAATTAATTTTAGATGTGTTTGGAGTTTCAAAGTAATCTGTGTAAAAATAAGATCCTGCTGTGAGTCAACTATTTCCTACCAATCTGAAATATGCTGGCCTGGAAAGTGTGTTATTGGCACATCTATCACCGATCACAGCTCATTATTTCAAGGGCTGACAAGTGTCTCCTTGCACATTTATTAGGGAACTGAGCCTTAATCATATCTGTGGTTTTAAGAGATCCTGTCCTATTAGATTTGTGGCTTTTTTTTTAAACAGAAGAATTTTAAAAGGGATAAATGTCCCAGACCCAGGACTGAAAGAATGATAATTTTATGGAGTATTTAAAAAGAGTTATAAGGACTCACCTACATAAAAAAAGATGGCTCCTATTTTATTTTTACGTCCCGATGAGCAAACTCAATTTTTTTTATTCCATTCACTAGTTCTAAGTATTGCTGGATTCTGAGCTTATAAAACTTTCCTCTTCCTAGAAATTTCATAGCCTTTGTTTTTGCTTTGCTTTCTTTTTCATTTTTTTTGTTGGGCCAAATCAATAAAATAACATCTAACAATAATGGTTATTTAGAAATACAAAATCAAGAACAAATTCTACATTACCAAGGAAACTATCAAAAACATGCTCCACCAGACATGGCCAAAATGTTGCATTTCTTAAAACATTATTTTTATTAAATATTACTTATTTTATTTATTTAAAAAATTCTTTTAAAATGTTGATTTATTGTAACAGTATTTGAGCCACTGTGCTGTTACCCATCACTTTCCTACGTGCCTTGGCTATATCAGTGAAGAAACCAGCAACAGTGAAATACCCAGGGGCAGCCTGCACTCTATTAAATGTGAGAATTAAACTTGAGCACACTGCACACTCGGATTGTGAGGCGTGTTAGGAAGCTCATGGTGGGGAGAACAGTGAGGGGAGAAGGATCTGGGGTGGGGAACTGGGGGGCTTCCGCTGTTATTGTTATTATTAGTTAGATGGCTAAAATCCGAGGGAAGACCCAGAGGAGAAGGCAGCCACCCTGGAGAATTCTGGATGAGGAGCATCCAGGTCTAAAGAGGAGCTGGATCTGAGACCCCTGTTTAGGTCTCTCCACAGAATGTTCAAGAACAATCAGGATGTCATATAGTAGTTGAGAAGGAGAGTCATAAGAATGCACTCAGAGAGGTACTCATGGCATTAGACTATGGAGGGCCTTGTGTTGTAGGGACCTTGGCTTCTATTCTGGGAGAAATGAGGAACTGATGGATGGACTTAAGCAAAGACATGACTTGATCAGTTTCAAGGACCCTACCTGTGAAGAACGCTTTGCTATATTCAGATAAGAAGTGTTGGTGGCCTGGCTAACATAATGATAGCCAAGTGATTACAATCACTCAAGTTTTGGATATGTTTTGGAGGTTACAAACATGGTTTTTCTGACCAATTGGACGTAATTTGTGAAAGAAAAAAAGAAATGAAGAATGAATCTGACACTTTTGGTCTAAGCAAGTAGCAGGGTGGAGTTGCCATTAACTGAGGTAAGTGAGGCTCTGCATGTGGCAGATGGTGACAATGGAGGGGTTCAGCTGCTCCGGTCTGAACACACCGAACAGTGATGTCTATTAGACATTTGGGGGAAATGTCAAGGAAAGATGCAGATGGTGATTTATCTTTAGAAAGGCTAAGTATATGAATAGTAACTACAGCCAGGCATGATGCTGAGTGGGGTGAAGGCGGGCTTAGGAACAGAGGGAGTCAGGGAGAGGGCTTCTTTCCATGTGCACTTATTATTGATAGTTGACCTGATAAATGACTTCCTAGTATCAAACATGAATGAGTACAACGGGCTTGAGCAGACTTCAAAACACAGCAGTTGTCAAGATGTTGACTGCTTGATTTGAAAGGGCAGAGTTGCTAGGTTTGCTGGAGAGAGGCCACTCAGTACCAGCCCGCCTTGTGTAGAGGGAGTGGGGAGTAGGTTCATCTGGAGGGTTGGGAAGGGATCAATCATTTGCTCATGATGATGTAGACTAAAAGCTACTCACACACTCTTGGTGGTATGCAAATTAGTACGGTCTTTACGGAGAGCAGTATGGAGGTTCCTCAAAAAAACCTAACAATATATCTCCCGTACGATCCAGTTACAGCACTTCTGGGTACACATCCAAGCGAAAGGAGATTGACAAGCCAAAGAGATACTATCACATCTGTGTTGTTCTAACCCTCACATAACTAAAATATGGAATCAGTCTAGGGACTGTCAAGATGAATGGGTAAAGGAATGTGCTGAAGCATATATACAGATGTATTTATGTATGTGTATATTTGCAAAGACACACGATAGAGGACTGCCAAGCCATAAAAAAGAACTGGGGGACATGGTGAACGAAATAAGCCAGATACAGAAAGATGTGTACTGCTCATTCTCTCTAATACGCAGAAGCTTATTTTTTAAGGCCAGAGCTGGCCATAGTGGCACATACCTTCCCAGCACTCAGGAGGGCAAGACAGGTAGATCTCTGTGACTTCGAGGCCAGCCTGATCTACATAGTGAGTTCCACGACAGTCAGGGCTACATAGTGAGACTCTGTTTCAAACAAACAAACAAACAAACAAACAAACAAACAAACAAACAAACACACCAGAAAGTTAATCATTACTAGAGATTAGATTGCAGAGAGCAGAGAGTAGGAAAAAGGAAGTGAGATGTCATCAGTGCATGCTGTATGACTGGATGTAAAAGTTACAGCAAATGGCACTGATCCATACAATTAGCACATCTTTTTTTTCAATTAGTACATCTTAATAAGATCTTTCAATTGTTTTTTTTATGTTATGTCTATGGGTTATGTCTATGACCTGCATACATGTTTGCACCAAGAACATGCAGTTCCCACAAAGGCCAGAAGAGGGCAATGGATCCCTTGGAACTGGAGTTACAAACAGGGTGCTAGGAATCAAATCTGGGTCCCCTAGAAGAGCAGCCAGTGCTGCTGAGCCATCTCTCAAATTCCTATCGATAAAATTCTTTAAAATTCAATATGCAGGAGAGTTTCTGCTTCTTTTATGGAAATAAAAACAAGGAGCGGTAGTCAATGTCTTCATTAGAGGGGACAAGGAGAGGGCTGGATGTTAGCCATTTGATCTTCTTGTCTTTTTTCTGTGCTGGATCTGTTCTGTGTTCAAGATTTCATCTTCAGAGCACATGGTCTGCACTTCCTTGCCCTCTGGCATCCAGATGGCTTTTGCTAAGAGAAGGCACCCATGGGAGAAGGGAGAGAGGTGGGGATGCTGGAGAATTCACCCTTCTTCCCTTGCCGGATCACATGGTGCCTGTGTCTTCCCAGGAGCTTCTGCTCAGCAGTGGCTTCCATAGTCACAAATGCTCCTGTTGTCTGTCACCTGTTTCGCTCTCCATCCTTCAGTCTTCTGGGTGTGACTTCTTACCGTGACAGTCCTTGGGGGAGGGTGCTCCACATTCCTTTCCACACCCTGCACTTTTTGATATTTATCACAAGAAGCTTATAAATGCAACTCCCACTTCTTATACTTTTTTTTTTTCTCCTCTCTAGTACTTCCCTACAGTCTCTCTTCACCGGAGGTCTAGAAGAGGTACCTGGGTAATCACATTTCAACATAAGAATAAAAGAGTTGACAAAACATGATTCTTACACAGAAAGACATAAAAACTGTATAGAGATAATATTTACTATTTGAGTTGAGCAGTAAACGCCAGCAAGCTGTATATTATCTCAGGAACAGATATGTGTTAAAAAAACGAGGCTCCGAAATGCCCTTTCAGCTTACAAATTTATGGGGAAGAAATTCTCGAATGTTGTTCTGCTGCATTACACAACAAAACAGTCCAGGATACAAGGAGTCTGCAATAATCAACAGCCACCTTGCCTTTATTCGTCTGGTAAACCTTTATTGACTGCCTTTTATGTGACAGTCACAAAGATGAATCCAACATAATTACTGCCTTGAGGATCCTGCTGTCTTCAGAGAGAGTTCTGAAGGCAGGTAGTTCCTCCAGAGTGTGGTTGTTGCTTTGATGGAGGTGACTACATCTCAGAGAGGCACCAAACAGCAGGAGTTGGGGGGGGTGTTCTTAGAATGGCTGATGCCTGACTTGAATCCTGGGGGATGCATGGGAGTTGGTTGGGTATTGGGTTTCAGATGTGTGTGTGGATGGAAGGCAGGAGCCTAGGAGAGCCACCTGGGAGTCTGGGTGCATAGGTTTTGAAATGACAACATATAGATAGTGCTGAGTAAAACCAGAGATCTCCCACAGCTGGGGGATTAAAAAGAAACCGGAGAGGATGCCAACATTTGGAGACTGGGAATATAAAGAGAAATTAACAAAGGCAAAGTTTTAGAAAACATTCACAGAGCAAGCAGAATACGATAGTATCATGGAAGCCAGAAGGATTGAAAGAATAAACAATGAGATGGGTTTCGTTATGGCATCTTTACAAATGCATCTCATGTCCTTTGCTCACAATAACCCCCATTATCTTCTCTTGACCCCCCTTGCTCTCCCTGTTCATCCCTTCCTGCTAATTGTCTTCCATCTATCTTCATGCCTTATGACGGGGTCTTGAATGGTGTATCGTTGGAAAGAGGGGTGTGTGGGACTTGTTTTGGTACTGGGTATGCATGGGAGATGGATGGAAAAAGGAAGTCTGGCAAAGACAGTCACTCCTACGTGGACTCTTTCTTCACTTAAATTGGATTACATACCAAGAGCTGATATTATTCCTATAAAGAGTGTTTCTTTAAAGTTAATATCGAATATTTCAAACAAGTGATTCTAGGCCTTAAATTTTAGCATAGGGGAAGGAAGACAACACCCTTTCCCAGACTCTTGAATATAAGAAGCCCAGAGCCAACTTGGTCACACATTAAAAATTCCCTGCATTGGAGACAAGAGTTTCAGCCCTATGGGTCACTTGAAGAATATCTCTGCAGAGTGATTGTTTCTCTTAAGACAATAATTTTGCCAAGTAACCAACTGCTCGTGACACTCCAGCAGGAGGCATTGTATTGATTGGAAATATTAAGCAGGCAAAACCCCTTAAACATGTAAAATTGAAGTGGTTTAAACTGAGTCTGAAGGTTGATGTGCAAAAGGATGCAGATACAAGGAGTCTGCAATAATCAACAGCTCAGATGTGAGCTGCACGGAAATAAGCTTTATGTATTTTTTCTGGGTAGGAGTCTGCTCGGAGGGTAGATGTGGTGAGCTTGCTGCAGTCGCCTCTCGCTCTGGATCATACATTTATGTTTCAATCATAGCTCTCACCTCATCATCACTGGGCTCCTTCAGGAAATGAGACCTTCCTGAGGCAGGATGTAATGAGTGTCCCCACTAAAGCAAAGGCAGTAGAATTTCTGCTGAGTGATTATTTTTCCTCTCCCCATTTATGTTTCCTTATGATGGTAATGAAAACCTTGAAATATTAACTCAATTACATGTTTTATAGTGAAGAGGAACTGCCGTTTTATAGAAGTTGAATTTCTGGCCTGACATGAGTTTTACTAGGTTGGCAAAAGCAAGCAAGGTGGTAGAGGAATCGATGGACGGGACACAAATCTCCAAGTGTGGGCTTCGGAGAGATTTTTAACAGTCATATTTTGTTCTGATTAGCTCTCCTTTTCCCAGAAGCAAAGAGGATGTCCTCTGCTGGAGCAGAGCATTGAGGACAATCTGTCATCTATAATAGGACCACTAATAATAAGAAATCCATTTTCAGGCTCTTCCATTTTAATTAGATGCTGAGTAACTATCATCATAGCTCATCCTATTCTCTCTCCAAGAGCTTTTGCATTATAGCTTTGTGTGAAAGCTTTAGTGGAAGCCTTCCTACAGACAACTGCTTAAAGCCATTCTGGCTAACACAGGTAACTTACATGTATTGTTCACCAGAGGAAGAGATGAGCATTTTTCTGGTTTTTGTTTGTTTGGTTTTTTGGTGTGAATTAGTCACCCAACAAGAGTAATCTACTGGGGTTAGGGAACATGGTTCAGCTGGTAAAGTGCTTGCCATGCAAGCATTAGGATCTGAGTTCTAATCCCCCAACACCAGTGCAAAAAGCCATCTGCAGTAGTGCAAACCTATAACCCAGAGCTAGGGGAGTGGAGACAGGTGCATCCTGGAGATTTGCTGGCCATCCAGTCTATCCATATTGATGGGTTTTAGGTCCAGCAAGAAACCCTGTCTCAGAAAATAAGGTGGGGAGTGATTGAAGAAGACGCTTGACATAAGTCCATGGCCTGGGCATGCGCTTGCACACACATGAGCATATATGAACATCTACACATACATATATGCATACACACAAAGAAAAGCAAAGAGTAGACTGTGGATGGGAACAGACCTGTAAGGATGTGTTCTATGACGAGCAGAAAGTTCACTGTGGCACATAAGAGAAGCCTTCAACAGCCTGAGGCAGACGGAGGCTGTAGGTTTCCCTTATTCGAGCCTTGTTACATTATTTTACAATGCAAATGCATCTCACATTCGGGCTTCCACTCACGCAAGTGTTATTATTTGTCATCAGCAAGCAGCTGCAAAAGACCCAGCTCTACTTGCTTTGTGAAGTCAGTCAGCAGAGTCCTTGTCCCCAAACCCCATCTTCAATTGTGTTACACCACCTGGGAGTAATTTCTCGGCATGTATAGAAAGTTCTTTGGAGGCAGTTTGAATGCTATTTCAACAGCTTAGTAGCCAATCAAAATAAATGGGTGACTCTTCCTTCAAGCTGTAGGACTCAGGACTGAACTAGAGGCCAAGAGTAGTGCTTGGGAAAGTGTGCGACCAGGCTTGCTGGGTGGCCGCACTCGATCTACTGTGCTTAACCGTTGCCCATTTCATCGCTGAAATATGATTTCTAGTACCCCTTATGTAAATGAGCAGAGTTTATAGTGTTGTTCTAGGTAGAGCTAAGTCAATGCTTGTGGCTCAAATGCCAGGTAGTAGCCATCACGAGTTATTCATCATTAGGGAGGCCTCTTGAAATAGCAACTAAATAGGTGGATGTTTCACTTTGTATAAAAGAAATAACAAAGAACAATATCCACGAGACATTTAACCACCAAGAAGCTTCTATTTCTCTGCTATTTTCTTTTCTTTTCTCTTATCTCTATTCCTTCCTTCCCCTCTTCCTTCCCTTCAGTCTATCTCCAGCCCCTGATTTATCAAATACTGATTGAATAACTGCTTGGACAGTTGCAAGGTCTGGCTTGGAAGCAAACCATTGGTACTCTACTAGTGTGAAGGTGATCAATGGTGGGGATTATAGTTTTCTATGACCTTGAACTTTCTGTATCGGGCCAACTAGCTACTCTAGTTGCTATTCCCAGATACTGTTTAACACCTGAATCCCAGGCTTCTCACCTGTATAGCACAAAATGATAATTCCTACCTGAGAAAGCCACAGTGAAGAATGAATGATAGTCAATGCCACATGCATGAAGCAAGATAAAAATCACATGATGGATACTTCATCTCCCCCACTGTATCCCTGCAACAAATTTTTCCTCAAAGAAAAGAGCAATTTGGCAAACAGTCACAATGGCCTGGAGACATGTGTGAGGAACAACACACAGCCCCTAAACACTTTCTGTGCCTGGATTGTCTTCTTCAGTGGGCTCCAAACTCGGGTTAATTTAGAGAATAAGTTAGAAGCGGGTGGTGGGAAGAGAGCTCTTTTACAGAATGTGGAAATGGAGAGTCTTGTGTGTCCGACAGCATATTCCCCCATTTTTCTGCGAGGTCGATTCTGAAAGCTTTCGATTGCATTTGCAGTTAGATCTTGTTTGAGTTTATGGTGAAGAACTGAGTAGAACAGAGAGAAAAGGACAGAGCAGGAGCAGAAGCTGGTCTCTGAAGTCTCATGGTGCTTCCTACACATGGCTTTGCTCTTAAAAATCAAATGATCACATGTGTGTGAGGCATGGTGACTACAGGAAACTCATAAAACAGTGCCCAGCTCACCAGTACCTTGTAGGTGTTAGTTTTTAATGTTATGATGATCATAGTGGGATGATCTCAGTGAAAAGAAGTATTCACTGAGATCCAGTGTCTGGGTCGATTTTCCTCCTCATGTGATCCTGAGTTAATTTTTTCCCCTTTCTGATGTACATGCCTCTGCCAGCACTAACACAGATCCTGCAGGAGGTCTAAATTGACTTAGACTTTTGACTATATGGTTTGTTCATTGCCTGGACTTTTACACAGTGCTGTTCATTTGTCGCCATGGCCTTCTGCTTTCTGTTCCCCTTCACACTTGTGCCTCTCCCTGCTACTCCACATGTTGCAGAGATGTTCATCAGCTCTCAGTTTGGGGTTTACAAAGAGAAGACACGGATGTTGCAAGAACTTTAGAGGTCCTAGGTCATGCGACCTTAGGATGTGTGTTAGATAGCCTGTCTCTTGGTGGCCCAGCAAGTGCTGATAGAGGTCCTCTGCACAAGGAACAGAGACAGTTGTTCATATATATATATATATATATATATATATATATATATATATATACACACATATATATGTGTGTGTGTGTGTGTGCATGTGTATGTGTGTGTGCATGTTTGCATGTGTGCATGAGACACAGAGACACAGGGAAGGGAGGGAAAAGGAGAGGGAGGGAGGGAAGGAGGGAGGGAGGGAGGGAGAGAAGTCAGGGAAGAGCCAAAATTCCATAATGGCTCCTAATTCACTAGGACCAGGCTGTCCTTGAACTCACCAAGATCTTCTTGCCTCTATTTCATGAGTGCTGGGTATAAAGCATGAGCTACCACGCCTGGCCAGAATCAATATATTTTTTAAATGGTGACTTGGTTCTCCCAGTCTGCATTTGCTAGAAAGAGGTAAGAAGAGGCATGGGAACAGCCACTGATGTGCAGAACAGCAAAGTAAGTGATTTGGGGTTGTTATTGGAGTCTTGGGGAGAAGCGAAGTCTTTTGACCTCTAAGATTTTACAGGTCAAGCTTCTGCTTTCGGAGCCTCATGAATAATGGAAATACACAGATACTGCCGTTGGAAAACTCACTTGATTTATTCAGCTTCTGCTTGTCTCAATTCTGGGTTATTCATTCAGAACCACTTCTAGGTATACCTGACAGCTTCAATTACCCAAACCCCACATCTGTGGACTCATGCCTATAACTCGGAGTAATTTGAGCTCAAACTATATTGTGAACATTTAAGAATTTCAAATGCTTTTATAACCTACTTCAAACTCTCCTTGTACAATGCCCGAGTTTTCCCTAGACAGTTCCAGAATGCCTGCTGTCCAGGGTCCAAACGCTGTTGAATAAATGAGTACTGTCTACAGTAGGCCTGCCCTGGGAATTCACGGTAGCGGGGTAGATATGACCCCAAGGACAGCGGACACAACGATGAGAAAAAATAGACATATGACAAAACAGGAGAGGAAGCCTGCATAGAGCCCCCCAGCGAAAATTTTCCCTGTTTTTAAAAATTTACAAAATTTGCAAAATTTACAAAAATTACAAAAATATATCTGGTTTCATTTCTTTCTGGAACTAGTTCTGTGGATAGGATTAGATAATAAATACCCATTTATTCACATTTTTTTCAGTGTTAAATGTAGATAAAATATTTTGGAGTCATGAAAATAGTCATTAAATATTAAACCTAATTCAACCACCAGGATGGTTTCCTCTGCTGGTTTGAAAATCAGCCTGACAATTCATGCATGCCTAAAGTCAGAATTTATGACATCCGAGATAAATATGGAAACACAGGGGTATCTGTGAAGTGTTTTCTTATGCTTCTGTACAATAATGACAGATATAAGTGTTTCTATTCTTTTTAGTTCTACATATGTTTGTATATGTATATAAAACTAATTATATACACACAAATATGAAGAATGAGATATGCTTTTTACTTGTAAAAATACATCTATATGCACATAAAAGCATTTGCTCTTCTAATGAAGTGTGCTAGCAGGCTTACCATACACAAAGTTCTAATGCACATTTCTTTCACTGAAAACACATTTTGTTTGTCCTTTCTCCTGATGGTAAATAATTTGTATGTAATGAGATTTCACTGACTATGGACAGCTAAATTTCTAAAAAAAAAAAAAGTAACTTGGAAATTAAAACAAATGTAGTTTTCTAAGGGCATCTTTCATTTCTAAAAGGTCCATGGCTTTATCAAAGACTCTAGGGCCACTTATAATAAAAATACAATACTAGAGATTAATTTACCTGACAACTTAATGTAGAAACTAGAGAAAGCTTTCTTTTCCCATTAGGAAGATGTAGAACTCAATATATTTTGCAATTCTAAAATCTATGAACCACCAAAGCAAAACAGCCCTAGACTGGCAAAGGATTAGCAAAACCCATATTTAATAGAAGAATGCAATCTCAAATAACAAAGAACACTAAAAACTAGATAAAAAACCTTAACAGTGTGGGTAAAGAACTGAGCAGGCACCTCACCAAAGAGGACAGGCAGATGGCAAGTGTGCTTGTGAAAAAATGTCTTAATTGCTTTTCTTGAGAGCACGATAAAATGCCTGACAGAATCCATTTAAGGGAGTTCGGGTTGACTTTTGGTCAAGGTTTCAGAGGGCTCAGTCCATCATGATGGGTAGTCATGGTGGGACGAAGCAGCTTGTGTCATGGTGGCTCAAGAAGTAGAGAAATATGCGATGCTAGTGCTCATCTGGCTTTCTCACTCCTCCCTTTATTCCATGAGATAGTGGTACCCACATGCAGGTGAACCCCATCAGTCTCCTATTGGACTTCAAGTCCAGGGAATGTGACAATGAAGACTAACCATCACTTATGTCATTGAGGTATTTCAACTAAAATAACAATGAAGTACCACTACGGATTTATTAGAATAACTCAAATCCCAAACACTGTCAGTATCTGTACCGGGAAGGATACGAAGCAATAGGAACTCCCATTCAATTCCCCGAGAAGATGCAAAATGTCACATCACTTTGTAGGAGAGTTTTGCAGTTTCTTCTAAGCTAAACACTATTTACATATGATCCAACAATCACACTCATTAATTACTCAAATAATTGAGAACTTAAGTTTGCAGAAAAACATAAATCAGGTGTTTATAGCAGCTTTATTCATAAGTGCTCAAATCCTGGTAATCATGACTTCAGTAGATGGTCTATCCAGGCAATGGCATATGATTCTGTGTTAAATGGAAAGGAATTCATATAAAACCATGGAGAGACATGGAGGAAACATAAATGCATGTTAATGAATGAAAACAGATGTTCTGCAAAGATTATGTACTGTATGATTCCAGCTATATGAGGTTCTGGAGAAGGCAAAATTGTGGTGATCATAAAAGGATCATCGACGGCCAGAGAAGAGAAGTAACAGGCAGAGACTAGGGAAAATGCAAGGCAGTGAAGCCGATCTGCCTGATGCTACTGTGGTGGGTACCTATCATTCTACATTCTTCTTATTTCACTCTCAAGCCTTCTGGTTTTTAAGGGGGAAAGGATTTAGAAAGCAAGATGTGCTGTGTAAACATCTTATGAATTCTGTTTTTGAGTTGAAGGCAGCATTATGAGGTTACGATATAACTGGCATTATAGTATTAAATTAGGAATTTTAAATACTATTAATTACTGTAGTATAAAAATTTACAATCAACCAGTTATATCTTTTATCTCTTCCATGTGTACATACATGGGTGTGTGTGTGTGCGTGTGTGGGTGCATTTGCACATGCATATGAAGGTCAGAGTTCAAATTTGGGTATCATTTCTCAGCTCTCTATCTTGTTTTTTGAGAAAGGGTTTCTCACTGGGAACTAGGGACTCACCAGTTAGACTAAGCTGGCTGCTGGGAAGTCCTAGGTATCCATCAGTCTCTGCCTCCCCAGTAGGGGGTTATAAGCATGGGTCATCATCCTGGGCATTTTCATAGATGCTAGTGATTGAATCCACGCCCTCGTGCTTATAAGGTAAACACGCTACTAACTGAGCTATTTTCCCAGCCCCAACAATAAGTTTTATCTCAAATCTGGATCACTTCTCCTACCCTTTGTCTCCTCTTTTTCCCTTCTTCCTTCCCTTGCTCTCCTCCTCCTCCCCTTCCTCCTCCTCCTCTTCCTCACCCTTCTTCTCCACTACCACCACCATGAACCATGATTTGACTGCCTTAAAGATGAGAACATTTATGTTTTCTATTAAGAAATGAGTCCATTTGAACTCTTGAGGGAAAATTCTGCTTATTCAACTTTTCTTAACCAGAAGTCCATGTGAGTATGCATATTTCCCAGAAGCCCTGTGCTTTTGTGAATTTTGCAGTCCTAAAATAAAAAAAACTATACTCTGAGAATGGACACAAATGCATCATTTAATAAGAAACTTTTTTTCTGGTTTCATGGGAATAGTCAGGGAAGTGATGGTAGTCTTGGCATAATAATGCTTACTCTGAGAAGAATGGACACATTTTGAGAATATATGCTCATATCTTTATTGAGGAGAATATGTGTAACTGGAGCCTAACTTGTTTGGTACCAAAGGACATAAATACACGTGGCAGGCTTTTTTGGACTGCCAGTGCTCAGATCATGGCACAGAGACTTATTATTAATTATTAAAGCTTGGCCTTAGCTTAGGCTTGTGTCTAACTAGCCCTTATAACTTAAATTAGCCTGTATCTTTTAATCTACATTCTTTGTGGCTCAGTTACCCTTACTCTATACTGCCCATCCTGCTTCCTCTCCATCTGGCTGGTGACTCCTCCTTTCTTCTTCCCAGAGCTCTCTTTGTCCAGGGGTTCCGCTTATACCCCATGCCTAGCCATTGATTGTTTAGCTTTTTATTAAACCAATCACAGTGACACATCTTCACACAGTGTAAAGGAACATTCCACAACAAATATATGTTCCTAAATACTCACCAGTGTTGTACAAAGGGCAGGTTATAAGTCATTAGTCATAAAACCAACTAATTCATACTTAAAAAAAGGATGACTGAGAACAAAAAACTTGAGTGTAAGATACTCAGGAAGGGTAAATTATATTTTGGGAGCAACTATTTAATTGAGTTGCTAGATTAAGTTACACATTTAAATTTTTTTATTATAGATTGTAAACAAAATATTTCATGAGCCAATCCCTCCCTCCCTTTTGTTATTAAGATAATAAAGTAGTAACAATACTAAGCACCTTGAACTTACCCTGAGCCACCTTTCCTAAAGCACTCTGGGTATTCCATGAGTGAATGCCAGGATCTCATATAGGATAGCAATAGTCTGAATACAGTTGCAGCATGTAGGAAATGGAGGCTCAGAATCAAGACAAGGAGTAATGTGCCTAAGCTGGACACAGCCCTTCAGTGGGCACACATGAGCAGTATGGTTCAGTATGACAATCACTTGCCTCCTCCTACATCTACATCAAGTGTTCTTTGCCCTGTGTCAAATATGTGTTCAGTGTCTTCAATAAATTCAAACATCTGGATTCCATAGAAATGGTTCCAGAGCCACAGAGCAGGCTGGGAGTCAGGTTGACATAAATACAGAGCAGATTGGGATTCTCCATTATTAGATCTGAGAGGGGCTTTCTCTGTAATTCTTGGGGAGCCACTGATCCTCCCAGCAGGTTAAATTAGTAAGTGAGGAGAAAGGAACTATGTGTACTGAGGTATTCTACTGGGGCTCAGGCTTCTCAGCAAAACTAATTGTGTTTCAAAGAAGGCTTGCCCACCCACAGGATAATCACTTCTAACTCGCCAGTAACTTACAGCTTCACACTTGCTTTGTATACATTGGTGTTGGCTCCAGGAAATGGATAGTTCATGGCTCATAATTTATTTATAGCACCCTGTGACAACTTTGGCATATTTCAAGATCTGAACATAAGGATGGGAATGTTGGGCATAGTAGCCTAGGACTGTAAACCTAGCTGCTCGGCAAGCTGAGGCAGGCAGAGTACAAGTTTGAGAGTAGCATAGATGATTTAGCAATACTGTTCTGTCTCAACAAACAAATGATAGATAGATGATAGACAGACAGACAGACAGAGACATTATCTCAGTTGTAGAGTGCCTGCCTAGCATGTACAAGGCTCTGGGTTCAATGCTTAGAATTAGAAAAATAAAACAAAGAAACAGCAGCAAAACAAAGCCCCTGGGGTGGACTAGTAACTAGGACTCCACACTAGGCATTGGACAGAGAGGAAAACAGCCATGCAAGCATTTAATAGTTGAGTTCTTACCGGGATCTATGGAGCCACATCACCTGCTATGTTCCAACAATTGTTTAAAGTGATTACTACAATTGCTTCTATTTTCCAGAGAAGAAAATTGAGGCTCAGAGGAAGAAATTCATTTGCCCAAGTCCGCACAATAGCACAGTAGTCAAGCTGGGAGTTTCTGTATGTTTTCCTTTGGAGGTAAACTCTTAATCTTTTGGGTAAAAAAATTGAGTCAGTGTGGTGTTCTGACTGTAGAAGAAAGCAACAGCAGATTGCGCAGAGAGATCTATGACTTCTTAATATGTTTCCTGAGAGGGTTGCTTCTGTTAAAACCCTGATTTCTCCTATTACATGCCTCTTATCATTGACCTGTGAGAATTCACTGCAGGGAAGCATCCACTCTAGGGGGACACTCTGGCGAGCCACAAGCTAACCAGTTAAGTGTGGACAGGCAGGGTGACAGTCACAGGCACAGACTGAGAGTGCTCCTGTTGATTTCCTTCTTGATGTTTTCACCAACATGGGAACTCGGGACTCAGTGGCACACATGGATATTCACCCCTTGCGTTCCTTTCTGCGCAGCACCTGCAGCTAGTCCACTGTGCACTTACCATATGCCTTATTTCAGTTGTCTGGACACTCCATGCAGCTTTCTCAAGACTCCATGCTTGCTATTTTTCTCTAGAAAGGTTTTTTTCTTGGTGTTTTTATACTCCTGGATCCTTCATCTTCACAGGTCCCGTCATGAGATCTACCTGACAACCCCATGTGCAGACCAACGATTTCTTCTGTTGCTGTTATCAAGTTAATTTCTCCTTTTAATTTCTAGCCTTGCTTTACTTGTGTTATGTTCTTCAAACCGTATCTGTTTGATCAGTAGTCTCAAATGCCTGCAACCATGATTGGCCACTGGGATCTGTTGAGTGAGTGAATAGACTCAAGCATTCATTTACCTAACCACTACTCAGTTACCTTTCCCACTGTGATAAAAGTCCCTTGGGAGTGCAATGCTATTGTTCCAGTTTGTCGTTGTCTCCTAAGGCTGAAGACAACATCATATCAAAGTACAGACATAATAAATATTTTGAATGAATCAAACACACTTGGACTCCAAAATCTAGTTCTCACTCTTAGGGTTCAGGTATGATACCTATAAATTCAAATATGCATGTCATACTGACATGTTCAATGCAGTAGTATATTCTATTTTTCTGCCTTGACAGATAGTCTTGTGTAATAATCAAGAAAAAAATGGATCCTAGAACTCCATACAGCTCTAAGTTACATGCTGGAATGTGATGGCAGAGGCAAAGCTGGCCCTTGTTATCCATCCATGTTTGCAGCCCACCTCTTTCTCCTCCTACCTTCTGCTCCATCTTGCAATACGGAGGACCCTACATGAAACATACTTGCACATCTTATCCTGTGTGTTTGATCTTGGTCTGTATATTTGTCTTTAAAACCAATTGCCTCATACATATTCTCAAACTTAGAAGTCGTGTATAGACCCAGGAAAGAATCCCTGTGCTGGTCTCAGAAGTAGACTTGGGGCTAGGTTTCTGAAGCAAATACAGACTTTCTGGACAATGATCCGCTCTGGTGGATCTAAGCTCTGGGTGGATACAATTTATTCACTTCCTGTACTTCCTACCTGAGTGGAGGAACGCCGAGGAAGGCAGGCTGAGTAAGGCCACTTAGAATCGGAGGCCTTGGTTAGTGGACAGACATTATGTAAGGATAGGAGAGTCACTGGTTTGAACTTGGTTATGGAGAATGGATGGAGAGGAAGAAAAAGAAGTTATCTGAGATGGATGTGTGGTTAATTAGACCTCCAAGCTTGACTCTTCATGTGCTTACAGTTGGAGATAAATGGTGAGAGGGCATCATTTGAGAGTAGACAGAAGCCAAGTGGTGGAGTGTGCGTGTGCGTGTGCTTGTGCGTGTGTGTGTGTGTACACGTGTGTTAATTTGCATGGGGAAATCAGAGGTCTCTATCGGGTGTCTTCCTCAATTGCTCTTCGCCTTATTTCTTGAGACAGAGTCGTTCATGGAACTTGAAACTGGACAATTAGGTTAGACTGGTTGGCAAGCAAGCCCCAGGGATCCTGTTTCCACCCTCCCAGCACGGGGGTTATAGGAGTATGCCACCCCAATCTGTGGCTTTTTACACAAGTGTTGGGAATCTGAACTCAGTTCCTTGTGCTTATGAAGCCACCACTTGACTAACAGGAGCCATTTCCTCAGCCTGAAGATGGTAGCCCCCAGGATGAGCCAAGTAAAGACTGATGGTGAGCTCTGCTGGAGTCACGCCTGCGCTCTTGGTTATTTAATTATGTGTACGCAGGAGGTGGGGAATCGTATGTGAGTGCAAGCGTCCACAAAGGGCCTTAGGTCCCCTGGAGCTGGAGTTACTGCCCAATGGGGGTCTGGGAACCAAACTCAGATCTTCTAGAACAGTACCCACTCTTAACCATTGAACTGTCCCTCCAGCCCATTAATAGTCTTGAGAATACTTTACCTTGTCCGCCCCCCCCCCACACACACACACTTTTTTAATGTGTGTGGTTTCTTGGGGATCGATCCTGGGGTCTCATGCATGCCAGGCAAGTACTTTACTACCAAACTATGTCCCTAACCCCAACTTCACTTCTTAAGCACCATCATATCTAAAAGAATAGCTAGGGGCATTTGCTAAAAAGAAATAAATTAACGTTTAAAACCAAAAATTCTACCTGCGCTAACACGGTCGCTTTCCTTTTTATTAATGTGACTTAAAGGGTCTTAAAAAATGCATTAAGCCTCCACAGCATTCCCCTGGTTGTAATTTATGCATCTTTTCCTTTAACTTTCATCTTTTGGGCTTACTTTTCACCCTTTATTTTCATTTTACCTCCCAGCAGTGTTACAAGCCATCACCTTTCTCAGTAACAGGGCTGTGATAGTCAATAATTATGTGATTTTTAAAAATGATAAGTTCTTCTAATTGCCTGAGCTAATAAAATGACAGAGAACTGATAAGCCTGAATAATGTTCCTTAATTGCCTTTGCTAAAGATAGAGTGGCTGACAGTAGTTATAGTCTTTGAACTTGGAGGAAGGAACACAAATGTTAAGAAAATGACTACAAATTCCTGAAGACAAAGGGTACTTGAGTTTTCCTCTTGTTTGGAGGGAGAAAATACAAAAAAAAAGTTGACATGCAATTCAGTTGTATGATCCTATAGTTTCATTAAAGTTAGTTTTTAAATAAAAAAATAATGAAGGAGAATATAAGAAACAAAATAGTTAAATCATCTAGGATGGGACTTTTGAAATATCTTCTCATTCATTAAGGCCCCTCATCAAGAAAGTGAAATGGCAACTCATGGGATGAGAGAAAGCTGGTTCCACCATGCATCTGGTATCTAAAATATATAAACAACACAACTCCAACAGTAGGAATACAATATGAAAAATGCACAACAGATCTGAATTGATACTTTCTTTCCTCAGAAGGAGCGTAAGTGATTTGTTAGAATGTGAAAGCCAACACCAGGAGCCACCAGAGAAATGCAAACCAAGCCGAGATGAGCTCTCCGGTAGGCGCGCTGGGATGGCTAGAATAAAAAGGAAGAGGGCAACAGATGTTGATTGACTTCTGCAGAGATTAGAATACCTGTGCACTGTTAATAAAAACGAGAAAGGAGTGGTTGCTCTGGGAAACAGTTCAGCATCTCTTCAGAAGGCTGCAGAGGTCCCACATGACCCAGCAACAACCCCCCCCCCCCCAGGAATAACCAAGAGAATGAGCACACACATTCACACTATTGTTCTTGGCTTCATTCATAATACCAGGAAGCAGAAACTCAAATGTCCATCAGCTGATGAGTGAATAAAAACAGGCAGCATTGCCATGCACTAAGATACTTGATAACAAAAGGGGTGAAGTCCTGGTACATATTCTACCATGAATAAACCTTGAAAATAGGACAATGAATGAAAGAAATCAGTAAAAATGGGTCGAATATTGTCTAATACTATTTATATTCCCCACATCAGTAGACTCATATTTTGTAAAGTAGATTAAAGGTTACGTAGGCCAGGAGTAGAAGGAAATAAGTAAGCAGTGAATACTAACAGCTGTAGTCTTTCTCTTTGGGGTGTTGAGAATGTTCTAGAAGTAGGTGGCGGTGATGGTGACATAAATATGGGTAACTACAATGATCAAACTGTGAACTTACAGTTGTATCTACCACCAGGCACAAATGGTGAAGGGACATGATTTGAGAGTAGACATAAGCAAGATGGTACTTTGTGGGGTGTGTGTGAGTGTGTGTGTGTGAGTAAATCAGAGGAGGTAGGGGTGGGTTGTGTGTTCCGTGCAATGCATATGGAAAAGGCTGCTATAAAAGATGACAGCCGTCTGATTTTAAAGCTGTGTGATTTTTATTTTTGTGTTTAAGAACTTTTCTGGAAGCCCTGCACATATGTATTTCAGTCCTTTGCTTTCTCTTGCACAGTAAAGCGCAATGAGTCTCATTTGAACTACTTAATTTTGTGATAAATTCCGTAGAGTAATCACAATTTTGCGATGACACTATTTTTTTTTTTTTATACATCTGAGTATGGGAGTGCTTGGTCTGTTTTGGTCTTAGAAGTCCTGGAAACAATTTCAGTTTGAATCTGTTTCTATTCCCCTGTCTGCTCTGCTTCTCCCTATCTCAGTTTCTCTCACACGTAATCTCCTAGGAGCCCCCGTATCCCCTCTGGCCTTGTTCTAATTTAGTTTCTACACAGAAGCTCAATTGTTTTATAAAATGCAAATAGAACCTTCTTGTTCCCAGTGATGAAATTGTTCAATGCCTCTGGATTGCTCATAAGATAGAGATGGGAGTCTCTGGGGCCCACCAGGCTTTGCGGCTTTGAGTCTCTCTCACACTGCACTCTCCCCTCCTGGCTCATTCCCTTCAGGCACATGGGCCTCTTTATGATTTCTGGAAGCACATGCTTCTGCCCTGGAGCTACTGTGCACACTGTTTCCTACGGTTGTGAGGCTGGCCCCCAAGCCTGTCCACCTAACTGTGAGTCAGATCTCAGCACCAATAGTAGCATGTGCCTTTTAGCCCTGCTCCTTCCCTTGGGTTGTAGTTACATATACGTTACCGAATGGTAGCAGGTCAGAGATGAGCCTCTGTCCCCTGTGCTACACCACCTCGCTTGCATATTCCTGCGGGTGTGTACAGTCTTTTTGACATTGTGACATGACTTTGTCATCAGTGAAATGCACCCCTGACAACCACACAATAAATGGTGAAAAATCTGACAAGGTTTCACGTGAGTTCATGATTGAGTTGTGTTGAGTTGCATCCCTAGCTAGCCTTGGCTACCAGTAGGACGGGTCTGCTAGGAAGGATGTGGTGGTATTGTGTTCCCTGAAATACTGTGCACGCTAATAAAACTTATCTGGGGTCAAAGAACAGAACAGCCACTAGATACAGAGGCTAGAAAATGGTGGCACTCACACCTTTAATCCTAGCATTCTAGAGGCAGAAATTCCTCTGGATCTCTGTGAGTTCAAGGCCACATTGGAAACAGCCAGGCACGGTGACTCACACCCTTAATCCCAAGAAGTGAGCCTTTAATCCCAGGGAGTGATGGCAGAAAGCAGAAAGATATATAAGGCGTGAAGACCAGAAACTAGAAGCATTTGGCTGGTTAAGCTTTTAGGCTTTTGAGCAGCAGTTCAGCTGAGACCCATTCGGATAAGAACTTAGAGGCTTCCAGTCTGAGGAAACAGGATCAGCTGAGGAACTGGCAAGGTGAGGTAGCTGTGGCTTGTTCTGCTTCTCTGACCTTCCAGTATTCACCCTATTACCTGACCTCAGGTTTGATTTTATTACTAAGTACCTTTAAGATTCATGCTACAGAAGTACACCCAACACCATGAAAGACCACAGAAAAGGCTGTGATTGTAGAATTTGAAACAATGGCTTTTGCTAAGCTGGGAGATCATGGGACTGAATAAGCATGAGCCACAGCACACGGACACAGAAAATCATGCGTTTAGGCAAAAGCAAGTGTCCAATGTGAGAGATATCCAGACACTGGAGCAAATGGTGTGTGCTGAGCGATGTGAGACATACAGAGGAGATAAGCTGAAAGGCGAGGTGGGTTTGACATTACAAAAGGCCTTTGGGATGGTAAGAGCATCGTTGTGGGTTTCCAGCAGAATGACTGAAATAGCTGTGTTGGGAGAAAGATCTTTGAAAGGGTAGAGGGTAAATCAAGGAAATGGCCCCATATCAGGATGACTGTTTCCAACAGAGGCTCATGCCGGGACCGTGAAGTTACAGTGGGTGGTGATGGAAAATAAGAGCAACCAGACCCTACTGCAAGAACACTTGGCTGCATTTTACCCGATCCTAGACGTGAAATACATCCGCGATAAACTAGGAGCTAACGCATTATTCTGCAGCAAGCTTACTGAAGTCACACCTCATCCCCGTGTTCCCCCTTCACTTCTGTAGGATGGGAGCAGAGATGTGAGTCTGCTGCTTAATAAACTGCTACCCAACCCACAAAGTGCAGTTACAAATGGCCACTGAAGATGACTGTGGAGAGTTCCTTCCCTAGCGCCTGGGAAGAGGTTTTCTTAGTCTCCGAGGGAAAAAGGAAGTCTCGCTTTCGGAGCCAACTTATTTTGCCACACATGGAGCTGTCTTAGAAGTTCACGCTCAGGCTGCCAAATTGATCACAGTCTTTTACTCCAAGGCATGCACACTGTCAAGCACAGAATAAGGACTCAGTTTTTTTCCCTTCTAATTTTGCATTGTTACATTTCTATTGCTGTGATAAAACACCATAGCCCAGGTAACTTAGAAGGAGGGGCTGATTCTGAGCTTACAGCTCCAGAGGCATAGGAGTCTATCTGCATCATGGCAGCTGTAGCTGGAAGCTGAAAGCTGAGGAATTGCTTCTCACACTGCAAATGGGAAGCTGGGAAAGCTAACTTGAAAGGGCTTTGGAAACCTCAAAGCCCACCCTCAGTGACATACTCCCCCCCCCAATTTCTGATTGGATTATTTAGCTTACACTTTCAAAATGTCAAGTATATACCAAAGCAAACAACAATTTAACTTTTTTTTGTTTTGCCATCTCACTGAACAAGGGCAGGAAATACAGACAACGATCATTTCAAGAGGTGCTCCAAGTCACAAGTACCAGTACTTTTTGTTGCTTTTATTTATTTATTTTTTCTTTTTGAGGACTTTGGACATGAGCACTGTATCCAGATCGCTCCCACTCCTCCCTCCTGTCCTCCAACTCCTCCCACATTCATGGTCTCTTCTTTCATTGTTATGGAAACAAGCATATACATTTAGTGTTGTTCATGTGTACACGCATCCAGGGCTGGCCGCTTGGGACTGGACAGCCTCTGTGGGAGTTTATTCCTGGAAGAAACTGATTGTCACTCTCTCGGCAACAATGGCCTGCCTATAGGGGTGGGACCATGTGGGATTTGTCTTGTCCACACTGACGTGTCACCTGGTGGTGTCATTATGCGGGCATTGTTCAGGTAACCGTACTGTTGAGAGTTCATAGGTGTATTTCCCCTATCATGCCTAGGAGACAATGGTTCTTACAATCCTTCTGTCACCTCTTCCATGATTCACCCCGAGTCTTCAGTGTAGGGGTTACATTGCAGATGGATCAGATGGGGTTGGTACCCACAGGTCCTTATTCTCTGCGTTTTTACCAATTGTGGGTCTCTGCAATAGTCTCCACCTGTTGCAAAAAGTAGTTTCTTTGAGAGTAACATGTTCTCTGAGTCTGGGGGGTGGGAGGTCTTGGTAGCCAGGTACAGCTGCATACTGTTTTTAAAGGCACACAGGTTTGTTATTTTCAAGTAGACACTTTGCTGAAGATAGGCAGTATGGCCTAGCAGAGAATGCGTATCCCTAACTAGATGAATTTTTTAAAGTCAGTATCAAAGCAAGTGTGGTCTTTGTACAGATAGGAACTGGGTTGTGTAGAAAATATTTACCCAGCTCTTGGATACATGGTCCCAAAGACTCTGAGACTTAGTGTCTTAGAGTCCAAGCCAGCATACCACAGACATAGATGCACACCCATGTTTATTGCACTCTTCACAATAGACAGGCGATAGGCCAGCTTAGGTGTCCATTAACATATGAATGGATAAAGAAAACATAGTGTGGAATTTTATGCACCCATAAAGAAAAATGAAATCATGGCATTTTTAGGAAAATGGATGCAAATGGAAATTACTATGTTAAGTGAAAGAAGGCAGACTCAGAGAGACAAGACAGTGCATGTTTGCACTCAGTCACGAAACCTAGATTTGAAATTGTGTGTGTGGGTATATATATTAGAAAGAAATGGCTGTTGGTTTTCCTGAGTAGTGTGAACATTCTTGCATTCAACTCCTTCTTCAATTGTAAATGAACACAAATCCAGGAAAATCTAAACACATGAATTGTAGTTGAACGTCATACTTCTCAATTCCTGTGGTATGTCCTCCATGTGTCTCCACACCTTAACTAGTTTTCCAGCCTTGGAAATATTGACAATCAGGGCAGGATAATTCCTTGTACTTAGAAACAATTCTGTACAGTGTAAGCTATTTCGTAGTGTCCCAGTCCCTATGTTCTAGATGATAGTAACAGCCTCCTAGTGTTCCAGTTGTGTAATCAAATTTTCTTCACATTTACATGTCTCCCAGTGGGGAAGATCAACACAGTGGAGAGCTGTTGCTTCTTTCTCTTCCATCATGTTCACGCAATGCTTACTAATTGTTTCTACTCAATTGTCATAATAAGTTGATTTGGTACTTCTACAAACATGTTAGATAGTATATGACAATCCTATGATTTTTTTTAAAGAAAAAACCTTTATACTTGAAATCTTTAATCATCATTAGTTGTTTTCTATAAATGAACACACTCAGGATGACAGAGATTAAAAGACTTGTCCGAGGCACTCAAGAATTCAGGAGCATAGTGTAGCTTAACCCGTCATGACTTAACACGTTGCTTCCTATGGCTAGAGATGCAATGAAAATAACAATAGTATTTGTGACCACTAGAATTTCTCTTCAGAATAGGCACTGCTAACACCAGCATTCCACCCCCACCTAAGGAATGGAAGAATAGAAAAACGTCACCCATGGAGGGGGCAGTCTCAGAAGTGGGACATGCAATTCCGTGGAAGGAAAAAAAAAAAAAGACATGGAATAAGTTTCATAACTTCTGGCTTCTTTTATAATTAGCTCAAATTCAGGTCCTCATGCTTCCATGCCAAGAATTTTACTAAGGACTCCTTCCTCAGACACTCCCCAAGTCTCAGTGCAGGTGTTCAATTGGAGGCATACTGTAGCGGAACCCCCCAGGTAATGCCAGAGACTCTGTATTTTCTAGCACCCTGCAAATGGTGTGAAGCATTCTAGCATTGAGAATGACTGGAGCACATGCCAGAGCTGTCAAAGGAGGCCGGCAGAGCTGCAGTCCTGTGGTTTGGTTTTGGATCAGAGGCTCTGTGAACCCGGATTAGAACGGATAGGTCCCCAGAGCTTTTTGCCTTGCCAGTGGCTTTTATTCTCACCTTGCAAAAGACCTGCAAAATATTCTGCACCTGAAGATATAGTTCCATTTTCAATAAAGGCACCCGCTGTGGAGCCCTTGGTAAAACCGTTAGAATTGAACAGCTGTGGACAGAGGCAAGCTGAGCCTATATTTAGAATGTTGTGGGGGGTTGGGTCTACGACAAACCCATTCTTACTCCTCCTAGAAATGCCTGGGTTTGTAAAACTGAGAACGGTCTACAGTATCCTAGCTCTTCAAGCTGGGCAAAATTTAGGGTTGTTTATGAATCCCTTAGGAAGGATAATACATCTCAAAGCATATTTCTCTTCCTCCACACATCTTTTTTCTAAGTTGAAATAACATCACAACTTCAGTTCTTATTTTATGAGTTGGTACACCTTCCTAAGTACCAGCTTAAAGTCTATGGAAGCTAATTGCCAACAGAAATTACATGTTTTGAGAGAAGAATGGGAGGGGAGCGGCAAATTAATTCAAACCTAATTTGCATTCCTTTGCCAAGTTTGAATTGGGACCAATTTGCAAACGGAATTATCTCCCTAGCCTTGATGGAGTTTATAATAATGCTGGAAGTTTCTTAACTCATGACAGTGTCTTTTTAATAAAGATACATTTACAGCTGTAGTCTCAGTGCCTTGTAACATATTGCTAATAATTTGGCTAATAAGATTTTAAAGTTAATTAAAAGGAAAGGAAGCCCCATAAAGTCTGGTGAAGCTCTTACTGGTGGGTACTTTAACAGGCTGACCAAGCAAAACTTCTGAAAGGGAAGAAAGCAAAAACTTGCTCATTAGTGATTTATTAATGATATTTTTGGCAAAAATTATTCCTTTGCATTCCTTTTAAAGCAAGTGATAAACACTTAATGAGAGTAATCTCAGGCTTTTTTTTAATTGTTTCTTCTCATGAAATTCTCCAAGGCAGCCAAGAAGCTGGCATTTAAGTAACTCAATATATTTTTTATTTTAATGTGATTTTTATCATATTTTTCTTAATTTTTGAGATTAAAAAATGACTACATCAATTACTCCTTTCTCCTTCCACTTCCACTCTCCAATCCCTCCTATGTACTACCTCTTTCTCTCTCTCAAATTCTTCTTTAATTGTTGTTACGTATGTGTGTATATGCATACATATATATTCACTTCTAAATATATAAATACAGCCAGGTGATGTTACTTATCTGTACCGTTTTCAGGGCTGCTCACTTGGTATTGAATTAGCAATTGGTGTGCTCTTCCCGGGGGAGGACTAGTTCTCCTCTCCCAGCATTTCTTAGTTGCCTATAGTTCTTGGTCTAGAGTTGAGGCCTGGTAAGGTTTCTCTCTTCTGTTTTAGCAGGTCTGGTGATACCATCCTTGTTCAGAGCTTAATGTTGATTAGATTTCATGAGTGTAGCTTCTCTATCATTTCTAGAAAACAAGTTCTCACAGAAAACTTACTCTTTCTACCTCCTCTTCTGATGTGGTCACTGAGCCTTAGGTACAGGAGTTGAGTAGATATATCACTTGGGACTAGATTCTGCATTTTTTTTTTTTTTTTTTTTTTTTTTTTAGTTTTTAATCCAATTTGTGGTTTTCTTTAATGGTCTCCATTTGTTGCAAAGAGGATTTTCCTTGATGAGGGGTGAGAATTACACTTACCTGTGGGTATAAGGATTATGCTAATTTAGTAAAGTAACTTTGTATTTTAAAGTAAATGGTCTGTGGGACTTAGAGTACATCATCCCTGCACTGGTCAGAGGAAACATTTGCTCTGCTTTTGTGGTCCAGTTGCTGTGCTAAAGGAATTCTTTTTTTTTAATTAAAAATTTTTTAATGCAATATATCTTGATCATGTTTTTCCTGTTTCCCAACTCCTCCCAGATCCTCCCCACCTTCCTCTCCACCCTACTTGATGTATTTTTCTCTTCTTTCTTTAAAACAAACAGCCAATCAATAAACCCGTAAAAAGAAAACCCTCACAAAACACGAAAATGGAAATAAAAGTAAACAAGCAAAAGACCAATAGGAGGACAATGCCTTAACAAAGCAAGATGAGACAAAAGTCCACAAAAATACCATTGAGTTTGTTTTGTGTCGGCCATCTGCTCCCGGACATAGCACGTGCGCTAAAGTGTGATTGATATACCCAGTGAGACTCTGCTGGAGAAGGCTAATTTTTCCTTTGTAAGTGAGTATCAGTTGCAGACAGCTTTTTGGTTAGAGGTGGGAGCCATGTCCACTTCCCCCTCTGGAAGCACTGGGACCTGGTCTGGCTCGAACCTCTACATGCCGCCACAGTCTCTGTGGGTTCATATGTGTATCAGTCCTGTTGTGTCTGGAAGACACTGTTTCCTTGGAGTCATCCATCACTTCTGGTTCTTACCATCTTTCTGCTTCCTCTTCTTCATAGGTCCCAAGCCTTGAAGGGAAGGCTTTGATGAAGACATCCAGTTTAGGACTGAGTGCTACTAAGTCTTTCACTTTCCACACATTCTGACAGCAACTTTTAACACTGAAATCAACAAGTAAGCAGAAACACTATTCCTGAGTGAGTTTCCAAATCTCCACTACCAGCCTGCCTTCCTGCATCGTTGGTAACCTTTTTCAAAGAGCAAGCTTCCAGGAAGCTTTGCTCTCAGTGGTGATGTGGGTCATGTTGGTGTTCGAAGAGGATGGCATTCCACAGCATGAGGAGGATGAGAGACTTTTAATACCCATGCGGATTTCAATATGGCACCAGGAAGCAGGATAACAGAAAGGATCAATCCTATCTGCCATGTTGCTTATTTGTAAGTGGCAAAATTTTAATGTCTCTGCCAGGCTATGCATGTATGTATGTATATGCATTATTTGTATATGTATATGTTATACATATAATTTGTTCCTTGAGAATTTCATGCATACAACGTAATTTGATCATATTTACCAACAACTCCCCTTTCCAATACCTTCCTGGTACCCCCACACTCAGTGCCATGTCTCCCTCTAAATTTCATACTTATTTTTTTATGACTTTTGAGTCTAATTAGTGCTGCCTATATACACGTGAGTGTGGAGCCATCCATCAGAGCATGGTCAATCTACCAGAAACCATCCTCCTAAAGAAAACTGAATCTCTGTCCCCTAGAAGCCACCAACGTCAACAGTTCTTCAGTTAGGGTCCACCAGGCTATATCACTGAGTTGAATGGCCATAGAGCTCCAAGTCCTTCAGAAAACTATCTTCCAAACTGTATAACCCAGTGTATTATTTGAAATGCTGAAATTCTTTTCCTTTTGGAATGTTCTAGATGATTCTTCTGAGCATTATCCATCCAAATACCCCTCCTCCCATAAGCCACATCAGACTCCAGTTTCAGTAGGATTCTTGGGTGACTGGCATTAAAAAGACACACATACCCGACTAGAGGGAAAGACCATGAACTGGATTTTGATAATTCTGTCTTCTGTTGTCTCTCTTTCATTCCAGCTTGGTGACCATGAAGTTGTCAGTGGAAAAATAAAGGAATATGCATGAGAACCTATACCTACTTCTCACTTGTGTGCGTGTATGCTGTTTCCCAGCATCAGATTCTGAGTTAGGCAGATTTCAGTGCCATTCTGGAGACACAATTATTGTGACAAGGCAGCTAGTTGCCATCCAGTGACCCTTCTTCTCTTCTGTAGATGTTGGAGCATATGAACTTTGGAGATACGTTTATCCTGTAAATTCTACAGAAGAAGCGAAGAGAGTAACCAAACACACCATCACTGCGAATAGCTAGGGTTGAATGATGGTAGGGATGTTCTGAGGGACCGTGTGGAATATATCTTGGTACTTTTCCACTAAGAAGAGTGGGAGATGAGGTATTGATCGACTAACCATCACCTTCCTTGATTGAAGGTTGATCTTAAGAGGCTTAACTCCTTGACATTTCTGCTCTGTCTGGTTTACAGGTTAAGAACACTCCCAGGGGCAGGCTGAGGTGCAGATGTCTAAGATCAGGAAGTGCTAGGATTTATGAATGGTCTCATCAAGTTGAAAGTGACCTGAGGTCAGCTAAAGAGCTATATAAAAGGTTCTAGCAACATTTATATTGTTCCACCTTTTGTACTTTTCAGAAGTACTCAGATTCCATATTTAGCCTGCGGTGTCCTGTCTACTACCCAATGAGACAGGTGCCCAATAAGACCACCCACCAAACACTTGATGTAAAGCATAATTCCAGAACATCTGCAAAAGATCACTGTGGACCATGGTGGTGGAGGAAGGTTTACATTTTCAATGAAAATGAGGCTTTAACCTTCAAAGTCTATCAGGACTAAAATTAGAGGTGGAGAAAGGAGCAATGGATTCTGGTAGCAAGACATATCCTGGGCAAAGGCTTGGATATAAAAATATGAAGGGTAAAACCTGTAAGCTGCTAGAGGAAATCAGAAGTCTAGAATAGGAGATGAAGTTGGAAAAGTATTAGCGAATTTTTTTTTTTCAGCGACCTTATAGTTGAGACTAAGTGTTCTGACTTGACTTCAAGCCAAGGCATTTCTTTCTATTTAATGGGACTAAATTTATATATAATTAAAATTGCTAGTTCCAGTTTAATGGAAAACATTACACGCTCTTACAGGGATAATTTTAAACCAACTGCTCTCAGCCTTTTTATATTCTGCCATGGTAGACATAAGAAATGATGTTAGCATGAGCATGCAGCACATATTTTATAGGTAGGATATTTCTCATTTGCGGTATGTTATCCCAATCTCTTTCCCCTCTAGTTCAAGGGTGTCTATAAGAATGCAAGTTGGATAACATAATGACATTGTTAGTGTCAAAGCAATATAATCAGTTAACAAGAAAACAACTTACAAACATTGGTCTTCAGTTCTTATGGAGTAACAACGTATTTGCAATAAACATCAGAACCAGTTGTGAATAACAGTGTCTCTAACATAGCACCGTATAGCCACTGTTTTAGAGTCAAGAATGCAAATGAGTGATCTGCAGTCAGGAGCCATACTTAAGCAGCCTTGAAACGGTCCCTCAGTGTTGGCCTTAGAGGTCGGCAGTAGAGGGAGCTCCCATTGACACCAAGGTGAAAGTAGCAACATGTTCTGTTGAATGGGAGGCCAAAGGGAGCTCCAGAGCCTTGGGAGATGAGTCAAGTCTTTGTCCATTTTCTTCCCTATTCCTTTGAGGTGGCTGGAGCTGGCTCCTGGAGTGGACCTGTCTCCGTTATTCTTTCGGATCCTCTTCTTTTTCTTCTTGCTGTATACTAATGATCTGTAGGCATCTGAGCACAAACTACCATCTCTGGATCAGAAAAGGCACATGTCATTGCTGGAAGCAACCAAGGCTAATTGGTATTTAGCCTTGGAGTCTCAGAGCTTGATTCCTTTAGTTAATTACTTATCTTTGCTGTTGTTGTTTTATGTTTTGTGTAGGACAGGGTTTTGTTACACAGTTTGGCTGTCCAGACAGGAATGGAACTCACTATGTAGCCCAGACTGTTCTTGAACTCTTGATCCTCCTGCCCCAGCCTCCCAAGTGCTAGGATTACAAATGAGCACCCCGACTCCATGCTTCACTGCTTCCTAGTACTGATTTGGGCTTCTCTATGAAGGAGCCTTTGGACTTCAATGTAGATCGCTAAGCTTATTTTGTAGTTAGAAAAAAAACGGCACCAATTAGGTGTTTAATGTGTCCAATGGTGAAAATATTAGGAAGAAGACAAGCAAGGTCAGAGAAGAGCCAGAGGCAAGGTCTTTCCAGAGGGTGGGAGAAGGTCTTTCTCGAGAAATCATCACTGGAGTCCTGCAGGACCAAGGGTATGCAGAGAAAATCCAGAGGAGAGTATATGAAGCCAAAGAATAATAGGAGTTGAGTAATTAGAATCTTTTCAGATCATTCAGAGTAACACAGAGAAAAGAGAAATACATGTGCATGTGTAAAATGACCTTAAACCAGATCACATGACTTGCTTGTCTTGGTAATCCTCCCCTAACATGAAATTCAAGAGGGATGCTACTGGTCGCTGAGATGTCTTGTTTTTTACTCTTTTCTCTCCTTCTTCTCCACAGAGCCTCCCCCAAGCCCTAGGAGATGTTCCTAGTCTAAAACAGAGAACACATTCTCCTCATCCATCACGCTGATCAGAGCAGGGAACTGATTTACTGTTGCAGGTAGACTGGGCTCCAAGTGTAGGTCAAGCGGGTACTTTCATGATGGTAGTGACTTCGACTCTCTCGGGGCAAAACCCTTCAGTGTGTTTCTTGCTCTGTAGCATGAATCTTAAAAGTTCTTATTAATAAAATCAAACCCGGGGCCAGGTATTGGGGTGAAATGCTGGATGGTCAGAGAGATAGAACAGGCCGCAGCCACCTCACCTCACCGGATCCTCAGCTGGTCTTGTTTCCTCAGACTGTAGGCCTCTGAGTCCTCATCCAGAATGAGTCTCAGCTGAACTGCTGCTCAAAAGCCTGAATGCTTAACCAGGCCAAATGCCTAACCAGGCCAAATGCTTCTCCAGGCCAACTGCCTCGAGTTTCTGGTCCTCACGCCTTATATACCTTTCTGCTTTCTACTACCACTCCCTGGGATTAAAGGCTGGCTTTCTGGGATTAAAGGTGTGTATCACAGTGCCTGGCCGTTTCGAATGTGGCCTTGAACTCACAGAGATCCAGAGGGATTTCTGTCTCTGGAATGCTAGGATTAAAGGCGTGTGCTACCACTGCCTAACCTCTGTTTAATATTGTGGCTGTTCCGTCTCTGACCCCAGATAGGTTTATTAAGGTACACAATATTTTGGGGAATACAATACCACCACATTACTCTCTCCTCACTGAGCAAGATTTGGGTTTGCAGGTGGTGGCAGCTATTGACATCAGTCAGCCTTTTACTGTGACTTATAATTGGTCTCTAAGATCTTCCAGTTTGGAAGTTCTGTTTTGATTTTTAATCATTTGTTAACACTGAGACCCAGTTCAACAGGAGTTCTCTGAGGAGTTAAAGACTGTGCACCAGATGGACTGGGACTGGTTCAGTAGGTAAATTACTTGCCAAGAAAGCCTAGCGACCAGAGTGTGATTCCCAGAAGACATGGGGGAAGGAGAGAACTGAATCCTGAAAGTTGTCTTCTGACCTCCCACACATGCTATGGCATGTTTGTGTACACACACACACACACACACACACACACACACTAATAAATTAGAATAAAGAATTCTGCACATTATGATCAATTTAAAATGATAGTCTAAATTATTTTGGTAAATGTCAGATGACATATTTTGGAAAAAGAATAAAAATAGAATCTGATTGTCCAGGGCTCTTCAAGGCCTATAGCTCAAATTCAGAACTCAGCTAACTACTCTTTGAAAGCTGTATTAGTCTATTGCTATGATAAACATGGCCAAAAAGCAACCTGGAGAGGAAAGGGTTGATCTCATCTTACAGACTGCAGTCCATCACAAAGGAAAGTTGAGGCAGGGCCTGAAGCAGAGGCTATGGAGGAATACTGCTTACTGGCCTATTACCAATGCAGTACTTATTTTGCTTTCTTATACCACCCAGGACCACCTACCTGCCCATGGACGGCATTACTCAGATTGGGCTTGGCCCTCCCACATCAGTAATTAATTAAGAGAATGCCCCACAGTCCTGCCTACCAATCTGAGTCACGGTCCCAAATGTGTGTGTGTGTGTGTGTGTGTGTGTGTGTGTGTGTGTGTGTGTGTGTGAGAGAGAGAGAGAGAGAGAGAGAGAGAGAGGAAACACCTATGTTTCAGATGTAAATTAAAAAATAGTCCCTGCCCTTTAGAAAGACAAACCCCGTTTTCCTTTTCCTGTGTTTGAACCACTTTCCCTTCTGCTCTTACTGTAGACCGTTGGACAGTGATCATCTTTCTCACCCTACTGAGTAGCAATCTACATGGAAGGTGTAGAGGGGAGGTGAATGCCTTCACCTCTAGCTTCAATTCTTCAGACTAGCTTGGATTTAAAACTGGTACTGCCAACAGGAAAGTATACGTCAAGTATACACAATAGGACAAGTGAGCTGAGCTAGGTTAGGTCATAACAGGTCATCACAGAGAGTTCAAGAAAGGATTTGAGTACCTTGAATGAATGAGTGGATCATGAGGAAGCCAGTCTTGGCAAGGTAGTGAGAGAGGGTCGCTTAACTACTGATGGCAGAGTGGCCATGGCTTTGGGGAGTCATCTTACAACCTCTTTGGAAGCCATAGAGACTCTGGCCCTGAGTTTGATAAAAGGACTCATTATATATTGCTCAGAAAAGAAAAACAGCGTTAACATGTTTCTGGGATTTTAATAAGAAACATTGGTTAATAAATGGATGATAATGAAATAGAGAAGCACCATAGTCAACCCAGACTTGAATCAGCACTGCCAGTTTATAATTATAGCACATGCTCTAATTAGATGCATGATTGATCAGAATTTCACAAAATCCAGTTTCAGTCTAGAGGATCAGAAAGGAAGATTTTCAAGTCTTTGGGTGGCTGACTCAATTTTCCTTGATGAGTTTCATTCAAGTTTAAAGTCGAGATGAAAGAGTCCACTGTTTATCATTCTTCCCTTTGCAGGGCTGTCCCTAGTAAGGTGTGGACTGTTCTCACCTGTGCTACAAATCAGATCTGTTAGAAACAGGATCACGTGACTGCTCTGGTTTCCTCAATATTTGCTTGTGTCTCTGTCACCTGTCACCTGTGAGTGGTTGAGGATTCCGGCCCACCTTGTATCTCAGTTTTAGGAAAATTTTACTGAATATTCATGACAACTATTTTTTTTCCCAGTTTATAAATGCAAAGGCTTTCTCTGTGTATTTTTTCTGTGTAAGTGTGTGGATACTTCATTCTGAATGTCACCCTGAAGATAGGAAAGAAGGTGGGAATCGTAGCAGAATTGGATAATTGGCACAAGAGGGTGTTTAATCTAAGTACTGGAAGATTCCTAAGCTGCCTCTGTATCTGTGCCTATTGCTTTGTGTAATTCTTCAGGGTGTTTCCAGGCATTTTATCAAGATGGATGGACTGATTAAGCAGCCCTCTTGGTATGGGTGCGGCAATCAGTGAATGTGAGCGTGGTCAGGGATGGAGAAATTCATGCCTGGGATTTCCCGTCGTAACTGACATGAAAAAAAAAAAAATCAGGGTTCCTTAAAATAGGGATGTCTTATCACACTATTGTTAAAATCAGTTGTATGTGAGTCCAAAATTAGGTAAATCTTCTTAACAGATCAAAGTGGAAGCTAGAACCTCATGCTTGGTTCTTTCTAACGGAATCTTTTTATAGGCATGTAACATGCAGTATTATAAGATTATATGGAATCTCCAATTATCACATGAGATGCAAATTTCATTCTGTGATAAGAGATTATTTCAAAGCAATCTTGATGAGACCATAAAATAACATTAAAATGGAGAATGCAATTTGAAAAATTAATGTGATTAATTTGTAAAAATTAAAAATATGGGCCTGGAGAGATAGCTCAGTAGTTAAGAGCACTTGCTGCTCTTTAGAGGATCTGGATTTGGTTCCTAGTACTCACATCTAGTGACTCCTGTAACTGTAGCTCCTGAATGTCCTCCATGGGCATTGGCACACATGTGTTCATACAAGCACATACACACAAACATACACAAATAAGCAAACAAATAAATAGATATTATGCGCTTATCCAATTACAACAGGAAAGCACACACTGGCTTACTATGAGACCATTTGAAACCATTCCTTTGAAAGGATTCTCATAAAATGATTTTGCCAAAAGACTAGTTGCTAGAACTTCAAATTTCTAGTTTTTTTCTCTCTTTTTTGGGGGGCCAGGTTGTTTCTTTTTATAAAAAATAAATGCATGTATCCACCAGCTTAAGATGCTGGGAAATAGAAAAATTACAGATTCTACCTTTCTGAACTTCATATTTTGGTTGGAGAGACATGGACAAAATACTCACACAAGAAATCTTTGAGGTAAACCAGACATTGTGGCACATGCCTTTAATCCCAGCACCCAGGAGGCCGAGGCAGGTGAATCCCTGAGTTTGAGGCCAACTACCGAGCTAGTTCCAGGACATCCAAGGCTACACAAGAAAACCATGTTTAAAAACCAACCAACCAACCAACCAACCAATCAATGAAAAAAAAAAAAAACAATCAAACAAACAAATAAAAATAAAACCTTACCTGTCAGGGGGGATACCATGATCGTGAAGGTGGTTTTCCCAGGGAGAGGCTTATCCATTGTACCCTGGAGGTGCTGACCCTGTGATTTCTCCAAGTGCGGGAAAACTCAACTGCATAATTTGTGGTAGGAGACTGCACCCATGCTCTTCCCTCGTGGGAGGAATCTCTGAGGTGTCGGGATGGATCATACAGGTTCTAGGAGAAGAGAGATGCAGTATGATTGAAATACCGAGGAAACGTTGTTGTTTTAAAATTTTGTGATTTGATGAATAGATAAGACCTGAAAGGGAGAGAAAGCAAGATGGATCGGGGGCTATGGTGCACCCAATGAGGAGCAAGAGAAAATAAAAACAGAACTTAATTTAGTAAGCAATGACTGAGTGATTTGGTGCCTATGAAGAAACATGGCACTGAATGCCAAGATCTTGGCTGTCCTGAAGTCCAGTCTCCAATGTGACGAGGAAACAAAACAAAGAATAAAGAAAATAAGAAAGATCCATTTAGATAATGAATTGCATTTAAGGGAATTAACAGTTTCAATGACAGAGAAAGGCAGGGGATGTGGGGCACATATGTGTTCAGTATTTCCTTACTTTAATGCACATGTGCATTTCCCAGGATCTTACTAAGACTTAGATTTAGATTTAATGTACAAGATGATGCTTAAAGTTTGCATTAAAATGAAACAAAAATCTCAGATGGCATGAGTGCCTTCTTCACCTACCCCAGGAGAAGTGGTAAGACTTTATAAAACATGGTCTGAGGATATAGGGATAAAATAATGGCCAGAGCACAAGAGTCCTGGTAGGGCAGGGTAGGAAAGAAGCTTGAAAGGGAAGGAAAAGAGGAAGATCTGGATCACACTGAGGGGTCTAACACCCAATTAGGAGTCAGGGCTTCATCAGTAAGGCTCATGCTCAAGATGTCTAATTTGTTAGTCAGATAAAGATGGAGCCTCAGCCAGCTTACTAACCTGTGGCCCTTTCAGGGCATATGTGGAAAATGATGCTGGTACTGCATAGTAGTGGGGATCTAGACTTAGAGAATAAAGAATCAAAGAAATCATGTTTTTTTTAAAAAAAAAATTGCAGGGTCATCAGACACCAGACATCCTGGGAATTGAACCTGGTTCCTTTGGAACATCAGCCAGTGCTCTTCACCACTGAGCCAACTCTCTCCTCTAAATCCTATCACTCCTTAATGAGCCCCTGTTGATAGGAAGGAAAGAGCTAGCAGGATCGGCATCTAAACAGAAAGCAGGAGAAATCTGTGTGTTTGTTCATCATGTAGGATTGCGTTAGGGAAGGGAAATTCTGTCAAAAACTCCAACGGGAGTGAACACATGTAATAGGGATTCAAGTGCAAGTTCTGCCCTAGAGTTTAACATTTTTTTAAATCAACCTGTAAGAATTTCAAATGTGTACATATATAATTCTATTTAGGGTAGCATATGGGGAGAGATGAGCAATAACAGGCTGAACTTTGGGGCATACTTATGCCCTGAGGAAGAATGAAGAGGCATAGGGAAGAGCAGGAAGGCTCTGGGGAGACACTGAAAAGATGAGGAGTCATTGGAAATTGTCCCTGTCCTTATGGGAACCAGATGCCATGTGATGATGGGACTTTGGCTACTGTCATTGTCATCGATTCCCACCACTCTGCAACCCTTCTTCCACCAAAGTTCTCTATTGGACCACGGTTTTGAGCATTGGTGGCCAAGTCACCTAGGAAAGGATTGCCATCTCCGTGTGTGGAGGGGAGAGAAGAAGAGATGGGAAGACACAGTGCTAGGAGGGAAAAACCCCTGGGCTGACACAGCTATGGTGGTCCCAGGAACAAAACATAGTGCACCATTGCCATGCATCCTTGGAGGGCATGAGCGACAGGGCAGTGCCCCTTTGTGACTCATTATTGTATGGAAACTGAGTCCTGGGCGCATGAAGGTCAGTACACTCGTTATTAGTGAGTTCAGAGGACCCCGCCTTCCTTGGTGTTCAGCCTAGCATTCTTTCTATTCAGTCAAGGTGAGCAAGTGTGAAATGTGAGGATATATGCAGCATACCTTGCCGTGAGTAGGTGGGAACCCTGGTTCTTGCATTCATTGACATTAGCCTTGGGCTTATGTCGATGCTTTGGTACATAAGGTGACATTCTTATGTTTACAGAATTCCATATGTCATAAATATAAGAAAGCTTTCAATGCATATTGTGGGCAGTTCCACACATCAATACTAGATGGCAGCCCAGCACTGCCTTTGGGTACTGAGGAGTCTTGCCTGATTCTCTACCCAGCACCAATGGAAAATTTTAGATGTTTTCAGAAGGGCTTCGATGGGAAAATTTACAGAAATAAGTAAATGATGCTGATGACACATTTGTTAACCGCCTTTCTCCAAACCACTTTTTAAATTACAAATAAGACATGCAATTTAATGAGATGCTAAAAACTGAAGACAACCAAAAAATAGGCAGAGAATGTAAATAGCTATTTTATAGGAGCAATGCATAAGGCAAGAGCCATATGCAGTGTTTAACTTCTTGGGAGAAGAGAAATTAAAATTATGTAAGTATGATTTTATTACCTCTTGATCTGATAGAAACATTTCCACAAGTTCTAATCTAGAGAAAAATTAGAGATGCGGTTAAAGATCTATGCACAAGTATCCTTCGCGATGTTTTATTTATGATAATCTAAAGACATTAATTCTTAGAAGATGCTATTCCCTACAGTAGGATATTATACATTCTTAATTGATTCAGCTTTATGTTTTAGTCAGCCTCTAACACAATTATATGTATTAGAATCAGTTAATATAAAAATGCGGACACGTGATTCATAAAAAACACAGAGAGAAGAGGGGCAGGCAGCCTCTTTGGGGGAGGGAGAGGGATGGGATTTGTGTGGATTTTAGTCATCAGGAGAAATTACGGGATACAATTTTCTAGTATCAGGCCATCGCTTGGCTGGTGATAAAGCAGACTCATGACCAAATGGATCACTATGGTCACCTAGCAAGGAATCTGCAGGAGCATCACAGGATGGAAACCTAGGTCTTTTCCTTAAGACATTTTTTCTGAAGTCCCATGAGTGTGTGGGGGCCTCAGTGTGATACCCAGGGATGCTGTCAGTACACAGGTGTCTGTGGCAATTAAGAAGGAAACAAGTCAGTAAAATAGGAAGAATCTTCTCCCTCCTGAGTGATACAGAAATATCTGGACCCATTTTTTGCTCTATTGACCAATGTATTAATCTGCTTTTAATTTCTTTCTTAGCACATTCCTATGCAACATATACTATCTTTTATGAAAAGTGGGAAATTGTAATTGCCTGAGCTTTTTGCTTTCAGTAAAGACATGAATGAATGAGACTAAGGAAAAATTGATCGCATGGTTTGACCAAGAGTTTGCTTGTTGCATTCATTTAGAAAAAATATGAATCAAGTGTTTGATTCATTTATCTACTGACCTCATTGAGCCGGTTTCCGAATGCTCTCTAGAAGATAAAATAAAGGAAGCCTTTTCGTCATGCTTCAGCACTTCAGTAACTATAATGAAAATGATTATATAGAAGTCAGTCTTGGAATGCAGTGCCAAATTAAAAATTTAACAGTCTTTAATCTAGATGAGCATATTTTTAAATAATAGCCTAATATAGTTTCTTATTAGCAACATCACAATCTGGATGTGGTCAGAGTCCTGGTATTTTTGCTTTACCTACCAGCCAGACAGCTTGAAAACTGATGGAGGAGTCACTTCTGCAATGGCTCTCTGGTTCCATCAATTTTGGTATTTTTAAATTCTTAAAATAGTTTACTTTTTCAAGTTAAAAATTTCTTACATATATATATACATATATATATATACATATGTGTGTGAAGCATATTCCTTCACCCCTTTGTCTTCTCTCTTTAGCAATTTGCATTTTTATTTTTTAACATGAACAATAAAAAGTTACATCAAAGTACTAGCTAATAGCATTTTTTTTCACTGGATCCTGAACTTTGACAATGAGATCTTTCAAGTTCTTTCTTAAAATTTTACCCTGAATAGGAAAACATATTTCTCCGTGCTCTCTGAGATATTTGGGCATATACTATTTCCAGGCTCCCATTGAGGCAAGGATAGAAACACAGGGGGATGAGGTGAAATGATAGTGCTGTTGACCTATTCGAATAATTTCCATGGAGAATCGTATATGTGAGAGGGGTGAGAACAGTGGCAACTGTCCCCCTGAGTCCTCTTAATTCATAGAACTGCTGGAATGTTTGAGTGGGTTTTCCAGGACAGGTTAAAACCTTCTCAAAGGAGACTGATGAAACGATAGATCTTATTATAATGAAACACAAAAGAAGCACTTAATATTATTTATTAATTTAAAAAATGCATATGCTTGACCCATGTATAATCTGCCTTTTATCTGTATAGTTGATATTATGAGACAAAGGAGGAAGAATATAATTTTTAGCAACTATAATTTTGGAGCTCTCTGGAACATTGAGAAAGGTAGTTCTTTGTATTTTGTTCATAATTTTGTTTGGGAGTAAATTTGAAAGCATCGTAAGAAACATCTGCATGTTTGGTAGAGGGTCATAGAATCTCTTTTATTTGAGTTTTCTTGCTCATCTGTGTGGGCAGGATTTTTGCAGTGTGAATGGTCTGGATCATCTTTCATTTTATTTCATAGCCAGAAACATAGATGATAACTTGCTTTTGGCTTCCTGATGTCTCAGTAACTTCAGAGTCTGAAAACCCACAGGCACCTCCTGCTTTGGCTCTCACTCTCAAGTCAAGAAGACCAAACACCCCCAAAGTTAGGAATGGCCCAAGGTCAATGGTAGAGCTACAGCAGAGACTAGGGTCTCTTCCTTTACTAAAGTGTGCAATTTTTCTACATCACTCTTACTTTGCAGGTCTAGCCACCTTTTCAGCAATGTGTTAAGGACTTGCCTTTGAGTATGGTCTCACTGGTGACACCCATGATAACGTTCCAGAACCCAAGAAAGCACCCCAGCCCTTTCTCTGGTCTATCCCCTTCCAATGGGTGATATTGAAGTTGTCTCACTACTCGCTAGTTACTAATTAAAAAACAAATACACTCATTCTATATTTTAGAGTTTTTTCCCCCGATGTTTTTCAGGTTTTTAAAAAAATAATCATTTATGATAATGCTGGCTAGAGATTTGTCATACATAGCTTTTATTATTAGTTACTTCAGAGCTTTTATCATGTAGTCTAGGCTGACAATGAATTTAAATTTATGATTCTCTTGCCTCCACTTCCCACCATCTGGAATTAAAGACAATAGCAGGTTTATGCAGTGCTGGGGATCACACCTAGGTGCTGAGTGAGCACTCTACCCACTGGGCTACATCCTTGGGCTTGGTATTTACTCTTCTTTACAACTTTAGTGGAATTCAGTGATAAACTCCATTTTTTTGCTTTTCTTTCTTGAAAGACTTTTAATGACTACTTCAATCTAGTTGTCCTAAATTTCTTTATATTGTCTATATCTTCTTGATTTAATACCAGTAGGTCATTTTTGTCTCTAGGAATTCATTAATTTCTTCAGTATGTTTTCAGTCATTTGGAATGTAAGTGTTTAAGGTATTCCTTAAGGATCATTTAGATTTTGTTGGAATCTACAGTAACTTCCTCCTTTTATCTCTAATATTACTAATTTGGATCTTGTCTTTCTTCAGTTAATTTGGCTAGGAGATTGCCAATATTATTTTATTATTTTTTAAAGAACCATCTTTTTGTTTGATTCTGAGAATTGCTCTGTGGTCTTCATTTTATTCAATTTTTTTATGATCATTATTATTTCTTGCCCCATACTTTTTGTAGTTTGGGTTATTTATTTAAGATTTTTCTGGTTTTTTAAGTGTAAGCACTCATAGCTGTTAATCTTCCTTTTAGAACCCTGTTGAGTGTATCTCAACAGGGTTGGTAAGTTATGCTTTCATTTTCATTTGTGTCTAAGAGCCTTTTAATTTCCCCCTGATTTCTTCAATGACTGAGTGGCCATTCAAGAGTATATTGTTCAGTTTTCATGCATTTGTATAGTTTATATTTTTATGTATTTCTATTTATTTATTTGTCTGTTTTTGCTACTAGCTTTTAGAGAGCTTTGATAGTATGATCTGATAAAACACAAGAAGCTATTTTGAATTTTTGCATTTAGTAAGACTTGATTTGTGGCCTAGAACATAGTCTGTTTTAGAGTAGGTTCCATGGAAGGCTAA
>CABHPQ010164734.1:0-21024 GCA_902168405.1 Peromyscus aztecus | reverse complement strand
GAACAGCCATGGAATGATCTTGAAAAATAGAAAAGATCAAAAACTCATCACAATGTCATTTATTTCTTAAATCACTATTTTAAATTCTGTAGGTGAGTATATCTCAATATGGACACATGATTTTTTCTTAAGGAAAAAAAAGTAGCCTTTACTTATTGTTTGGCCTTGCAGCAAACTAATCTTTCTGGCCTTGGTTTTATTGACTATTTCTTTGCTTCTGATGTACTCATAGTGTTGGTATCCGCAGGCATAGCCTCAAACCACAAGCACTGTATCTATATAGGTATGTATATGTGTATGCATGATATGTGCATGTATGTGTTTATGCATATATAGCATAAAACACAGAATGCCTAGTAGCAACCATGCAAAGATTTCTGTAGATGAATGTGAAAAGGGGATGGATTTACACTCCTTACCTTTTGCTTTCCAAATGTTCCCATATGTGAGGTTAGCACCGACCTTTTCAGATTTTGGACTCAGGTCTTCATTTTACACTCACATATAAGCATGGAATGCCCACCCTGAGAAATTGTAAGAGGACATACTGAAGCTGTGGCTGATGAAATCAAAGCAGGTGGCTGCCCACAATGTTTATATCTTTGATTAACTTTTAATTCGATTTATTCATGGATCTATAAAGTTCTTTAATAAACATGAACACACAAAAAAACCCCAAAGCACAACACATTGTCAGCTGGGCTTGTATGACCAAGGCCATGGACTTATACAAGTGCACACTGTAAATAAGGCCACTAGATTATTCATGGGCTTGTGGAGATTTTTAATGTTGCTGGAAAAAAAATCCAGGAAGATTTGGCAGAAAATGGAGAGCAGCAATCCAACTAGAAAATACAAAATCAGTTTCTCAAGTCTGGACTATTTAACAGTGGTGTGTGAAGGCACACACACAGCAGTGAAGGCCCCTACCAGTCACACAGCCATGGAAAACAAAGGCAAGTGTGGGAGATAGGAACAAACAAGGCTCTGGAATAAGATGTAAACAGCCAAGCTGGAGGCTGGGTGTAGGCAATGATTTCTGAGAGAGACATGGTGACTTAGGAAGTGGACAGAAAGTTCAATGAAAAAAGCACCAGGGCTTGTTGGTTTCCAATATTTTGAAGTTATGGGGTCAATAGCCTGATGGAGGCAATTCAGAGATTCAGTCTGGGAGGGAAAGGAGTCTTAACCTGGCTTTTCATTTTTTTTTAATTTAAATGGCTGTAAGTACTATGAAATTGTAGAATAAAAGAGGGAGATAACAATCTAAAACTGCTGTGAAGCTGAGAGGGAGACAGAATGGGAACATCAGAGGGATTTGGAGGGAGGTATGGTAGGTAGTTATGACTGAAATACACTGTATAAATGGATGGGCATTTCAAAGAATACTAAATTTAAAAAGGGTTCTAATGTCTCGGGAATAATAGCAAGCAATGATAAGATTGCATCACCTTGAAGCTTCTGCTCTGCCAGGTAAACTATGAACAGTGTGAAGGAACAGCCCATGGTGGCAGAGAATGCCTCTGCCAGGTGCTCATTTGCCAGGATTATATTAAGGAACTCCAGAAGCCAGGCACAAAAGGGTAATTTTAGTATCAACGTGTATTTGAATAGGAACATGGAGGAAGGGATTCCCCAGTCTTCATACCACTGTCTTCCAAGTGGTATGAAACACCAGATGAAGATTTATCTTCCTTCAAAGAATATGAAGATATGGATCCTTTAATAGTTTTTGAAAAGTCTAGTGTTTTGTCTAGGTCATGAGAACAAGGATACCTTTTCTCTATAATGGCTTTATAGTTCCTGAATTTATTACCCAATGTATAGAAAGAGGAACATCCATACTTGTGCACGGTGGTAGTTTGAAGGAAAATGGCCTCCATAGACTCATAGGAAGCAGCACTATTGGAGGGTTGGCCTTGTTGGAGGAAGTGTGTAACTGCGGGGTGGGCTTTGAGGTCTTAGATGTTCAAGTCAGTCCTGGTCTCTCTCTCTCTTCCTGCTGTCTGCTGATCCTGATGTGGAACTCTGGCACCATGTCTGCCTGTATGCTGTAATGCTTCCCACCATGATGAAAATGGACTAAACCTCTGAACTGTAAGTCAGCACCAATTAAATGCTTTCCTTTATAAGATTTGCCATGGTCATGGTGTCTCTTTACAGTAATAAAACACTAACTTAGACATATATCGAGGTCAAGGGTTCTAAGGGACCATGAATGAGGCTTGGTTACCTGTGGGTGGTTTCAAGTTTGCCTCCCAGAACACACTGCTTGTAATGCAAAATGGCATTTACCTTAGGAGTTATTGCCAGACTTTAGAAGGCATGGAATTTGCAGATGTCTCTCCAGAGGAGAGGGTGAATTACAGAGAGAATTTGACATTTCCTTCATTTGTCTCCCAAGTCACCATTCCCCATTTTTACTCATCATGAGATGCCACTTAATAAGTGAGGGAGCTCAGAAAACGCACTTGCATATAATAAGAAGTCTTTAATTATCAATTTAGTTTGATTTTGACATGGCATGCAAGTTAAAATATTAAGTGACACATTAAATTACATATTACTTTTGAAAAACTTAAGTCAACGAAAATATTGTATAGTACATATGATCACTGATTTGATTTCATGTAGGTCATATTTAATAAGAACCTAATCAAGGCATATTTTTTCTGACCTACTTTTTAAAGTTCAAAGACAAAAGTCCTTCTAATTAGATTTGTCATTCAATTAAAGAATTTAAAAAAATATTTTTTTTTACTCTTGAAATAATATTTCTGTTAGAAAAATAAAAGAAATTAATCTTAAGTATTGGCAAAATGTTGACGGCCTTGTTATAACCAAAGACTATCTATTGGTTATTACTATAAAAAAGATTCGAAGCTGAAGTGTGCATGGCAAAAGGCTGTCAGACCAAGACTGATTTTGATTGATGTATTTCTTAAAATAGCTTTTTTTTGGTAGAAGTTTCAAGTTAAACTGCTAGTCCATGTTTCAGTATTTTTTTCAATATATGTTCATTACTGTGTTAGGACATTCATTGTCTGTGGGAGAGGGGGCTTTGTTGGCTAAAGTAGTTTCCAAATACAAGTAATTCCCTATAATGAGTTCAAAAAACATACCTTCAAAAAGTTATAAGAAAACTTGTCTTTACTTAATGGAAAGCATAGTATTCAAGCTAGAGAAATACCTCTGTTTACACTGGTATTGATTTTCAGTGAAACATACTTAGCCTTATGTGGTCCAATGGACTGAGTAACAAACAGTCACTCAAATATGCCCATGCCCTAATCTCCAGAATCTGATCATGTTTCTTTATGGAGCAAAAGAGACTTACTGGTGTGATTACACTACAGGCCTTGGGAAGAAGGAGATGTGCTGGTGATGTGTAGCAAATTCCTCTGAAATTAGAACACTCCACCCTGCAGGGAAACTCCTTAAGACAGAAAGTGATCAACTCAAAAAGCTTCAGGAAGTCCCTGAAACTGACTGGATTGACTCCCCAATAGTATATGAGCAGAAAAGACTACTGAATGCGACTCTCAGATACCTGGAAGAAGCAGGGACAAAGCCAAGCAGCCTTAAAGAAGGGGGTATCAGCAGAACTGTTCAGAAGAAACAAAGACCTGGAAAGTGCTCAGACTACCTGAGCCACTTGGAAAGGATGCTCCAGTCTCTTGTGCTACCTGCAAGCCATGCACTGTTTGCCAGGTTTCCATCTTCCACAGACTGTCACGGATGCCAGGGTAGGTTTTGATGGTACAACTATCTTAGAGTCATTTCTGATTCTATAAATAACTCCTCACCCACATTTCCTGTAGTTAACCCCATTAAAAATCTTTGGTTCACCAAGTTGGTGGTGTCTTAGGGTTTCTATAGCTGTCTTGAAATACCAGGACCAAAAAGCAAGTTGGGGAGGAAAGTGTTTGTTTGGCTTATACTTCCACATCATAGTTCATCTTCAAAGGAAGTCAGGACAGAAACTCAAGCAGGGAAGGAACCAGAAGGCAGAAGGTGATGCAGAGGCCACAAAGGAGCAATGAACTATGGCTTGCTCCTCATGGCTTACTCAGCCTGCTTTCTTATAGAACCCAGGACCACCATCCCAGAGATTGAACCACCCACAATGGATTGGACCCTCCCACATCAATCATTAATTAAGAAAATGCCCTACAGGCTTGCCTACAACCTGATCTTATGGAGGCATTTTCTTAATTGAGGTTCCCTCCTTTCAGATGACTTTAACTTGTGTCAAGTTGACATAAAACTATCCGTCACAGGTGGTATTCATAGTTTGATTTGGCATGGACTCCATTTCTGGGGTAAGTAGATGTGTGAGTGTGAGTGTGTGTGTGTGTGTGTGTGTGTGTGTGTGTGTGTGTGTTGCATTTCTCACACAACAGGAAGGAACAATAGATTTAGAGAATTTGCAAGAATGTGGAGATCTAAGAATGGAAGGGGAAGTCAAAAAGAAGGGAAAGAGGGAAGTAGGGAGTCCAGGGGGAGGAAGAAAGAGAGAGAGGGGATACTGCTGGGTAGGTCTGAAGATACAGGATGGGGTCACAGTCATAGAGAACAACAAATTTCTACCTTAGCTCTCAACCTTAGAAAAGGTACAATAATGAATGTTCCCCCAGAACCTGTTTTGTTCATTTTAGACTCTGACTTTTAGGTCTGCAAGGTAGTAAATCTCTCTTTCTCTCCCTCCCTCTGTGTGTTTAATCTAATTACTTTACACCAATTTGTTACAGCAGCATCCAGAAGCAAACACAGTGCTTAGTTATTTTTCTTCTTGTCCTGATGCATCTCTGTTGTTTGCATTGTGGGTCTGAAAAGGAATGTTCCATCCACTCAATATTTCTGTGCTTGAACTTAAACTATAAAATTTCTGGGCCTCCCTTGGTTTATGGGGCTATTTAGGAGATAAAGTTAGCAAGAGAATAGATTAGAGCACAAGATGGAATGGACTCCACATCCTTGATGGAACAATAAAACACCACTGAAATTTAAAGTCTGGAAGCTACTAGAAGCTTTATTTATTTATTTTTTTTTAAATGCTGGTTGTGGGATGAGGTCAGTCTGCAGGTATTTTATGTTAATAGAGGCAGAACAAAACATTGCCTCTGTTTGCATTTAGTCTTTGTCTCGATGTTCCATACGGACCAGGTTTATAGATCTTGCTTTACCACAGCAAACACGTTCCATAGGCATCCTTTGTTCTAAGCTATGTACTACATGTATTCTCAATACTAAAACTGATAAAAACATTTAAACATATTTATTACTGCAGACAATAACCAGTTAATAATCATGGTCTTTAAAATTAGAATGTGTTAGTAAAACATTGCTAGGTGAGTTGGATGTCATAAACAGAACAAGCGACAGATTTGGGCATCGTTGAATCATCTTCCTCAGCATTGTGTCTGAGACATTAAATATCAGAGATTGTTCATGAGGAGCTGTGAACCTTCACCTACTTCAGCAAAGTCGCCACTAGTGTAGTTAGTTTGAGGTAACATTTTACAATGTAAAAACAAACAAACAAAAAAACCAAAAGCAAACAACAGTAAATTCACAAACACTTTGAGCTGGAGTAAAGAGCATAGAACATTTAATTGAAATTAAATTTATCCTATATGAAGTAAAGCAAATTGATCTTGTATTTAACATTTCTGTATTTTCTAAGGTAAGCAAAGTAATCTTACGGTTGAAATTAAATTTTATCCTATATAAAGTAAAGCAAATTGACCTTATATTTAACATTTCTGTATTTTCTAAGGCAAAACAAAATAATCTTATGAGGCAAAGTAATTTTTTGAAATAAGTAATGTCTTTTCATTATTATATGTAGTTTGAGTGTTCATGTAACTCTTGTCTAAATTGAGACAATTTTTACTTAAATTGACAAAGGATAACCATCGTAAAGATGCCTGGGCTCCTCACCATGAGCAGTCTTGTTCTGATGGTCCTGGCATGTTGAGGACATCTGAATAGCATCTCAGTCTTACATCCACTGTAATTCCCAGCTCATCTCCATTTCTTCATCACTGTGTTTCTTCTTAGATAGTTGCATCATCACATGATAACAAGCAGCCAGAGATAGTACCAGACTGCACTTTTGTCCCCCTCTGACCAGATCGGATGCCTTTCTAAGAACTCTACTTGTTGGATAAAATCACACTGACATCAAAAGGTGACGTATGATTTGAACAGCTGATTTCTTTCTTTTCCCTTAAGAGCACAAGCTTTGCACCTTAGATATTCACTAGAGGATAAAAGCAAATGTTCATATTTTTAAAGCTTAGCCATAGTAATTCTCCAAGAATCAGGTCTTGTCTACAGCTAACAGTTGGAGACCTTGGCTTAGGCTCTTTAAGAGAACTCATGAGTGTACCTACTGATGAAGCTGCTGCTTCTAAACTCAATGAATGCATTGATTGTTCATAAGAGAAACTAGTGAGTTTCTTGTGCCTATTTAAATATTGTCATTCAAGTACCACTTTCTGAGTAGTACAAAAATCATGTTTAATATAGTGTATTTTTCTTCCCAGGCATACCCCATCCTTCCATTCCAATTTGTGGGTAAAAAATACATGAGATTTCATGGATTTTCCTTATTGAGAAGAGGTCTTTAGAATGTGGGAAGACTCAGCCTGAAAGTGGTCATCCCTGCTCCCCGGTTTTGGGCTCTGGTCTATGTAAAAGTCGAGAGAGTGGCTGAGCAAGGAGCATGCATGCGTTCACTCCCTGTTCCTGTGGATGGATGTGACCAGTTGCTTCAAGGTCCTGCGATTGTGACTTTCTTGCAATGGTGGGTTATAACTGGGAACTGTAAGGTAAAACAAACCCTTTCTCCCCTGAGCTGCTTTTTGCCAGGATATTTTCTCACAGCCACAGAAACGAAACTAGGAGGGATGGCAATTCTTGGATCATTTTAACTATCCAGAGCTTGTAGCTCTGTTAATACTCTCTTTGGGTCCAGCCTTTCCTTTCACCATTATGAAATCCCTCTCCTCACCCCACTCCCACACTGTGACAATTTCGTGGTGCCAAAAGTGATCTGGGTCTGTGTCTTGCCACCATTGCAGGCCATCAGACATTTCTCTATCTGATACAGGCTCTTTTTGGATTTGTTGTTGCTGTCTCATTGCTGTCTAGGAAGCAGTTGATTTTATGGCATCTATCACTTGGTTGTGCTTCTTCAGGATAGTAGCTATGGGTAAGAGAGACATATTTGAGCATCAGGCAATGATCATGAGTGAGTGTTCACCTTCACAGTATCTATCACTTGTGACTTACTTCCCAGTCCATTGCTCTATGTGATCAAAAAAATGGCAAATTTAAGAGGCGATTTCATATGCTTAGACATAAGGATGGACAAAATAAAAAGGTAATGGTGACAGAATTTAGCCAGAGGACATAGTTATTTGAATATTTTTCCTTTCATAGGTTAAGTAACTACTTTCTTGAAAACAGTAGATACTATACAAGTATAGTTTTTTTTTTTTGTTTTGTTTTTTGTTTTTATTTTTCGAGACAGGGTTTCTCTGTGTAGCTTTGGTGCCTGTCCTGGATTTCACTTTGTAGACCAGGCTGGCCTCGAACTCATAGATATCCACCTGGCTCTGCTTCCCGAGTGCTGGAATTAAAGGTGTGCACCACCACTACCCAGCTACAAGTATAGTTTTTGAAGTATACACTGTGTTTTGTTAGGCAGTAAATGAGAGAGATAGTTTTCATTTGATTCACCAAAAAGGCTTCAATACATTAATCATAAGCACTTTCTTTATTTCTATATATCATAAGGCAACAAAACGACAAGTAGCTTAAGTTAAGATGACTTACAGATGCCTCGAATATAGCAGGATAAGAACATCATTGCAGTTCTCAGATACTTTCTGATCTCTCCCCACCTCATCTAACATATCCTCACCACACTAAAAACCATCCTGTAATGTTCTCTACTAGTGAACTGTGGCCAGCATCAGAGGATTGTCCAGGTAAGAGCTAAAAATACTATTTAAAACATTTCTTGCATTTATTTGCAATTCTACTGTTCGATAAATAATAGAATATGTTCTTTCTACTGTTTGATGTATAAATAAAGATCTGTTTCAATGGGAAAGTTTTAATTACACAATCTCTTTTTAAGGCATGTGGCTGATGCTAAGGTTTGCTGCTGGGATATCGCAGTGGAGTTCTCACAGCCACTTATAATTACTGGTAATAAATTGGTTGAAGCTGCTCTGAGTTGGTTTCTAAGAAGGTACCTGAGATCTTGGCCACCTACTGTGATGGGAGAAACTTCAGGTCCAAAGCCTGGGATGAGAGTAAATCTGTACTCACTTCATTCGCGGAAATTCCTAGATAATCCATCATCAAAGACAAAGACACCTCCAGGCATCAGAACCTCACGGGCCGATGAGATCTGCATGATATTTCAAGGGTTTCTTTTTTTGATTAGTAAATGTAGCCAACTTGCAAAAAAAATCTTGTCTGGTTCTATGGTGTCTGGGAACTTCCAAATTTAACCTCAGTGTAATCCTGTGCAAAAACCAGAGAAAATTTCCTTTTTTCTTTTCTTTTTTTTTTTTTTTTGAAATGAGAAGCAGCTCAGAGGCATGAAGTGGCTTGCTCAGTCATCGACACCTAATAACAGGGCTAAAAGTACCCTGGTAACATGTGATAAATATAGTGAACAGTGGGCTGCAGTACAAAGACCTTTCCGTATAGGCCACTTTCCAGCAGAAGCCAAAGCTTAGGAACTTGAAGCTGTCATAAAGTGACCCGCTGTCCTGTTAGTCTGTGATTCCACGGTGGGCTGCAATAGTCACAGGGTCCTAAAAGAGAAAGGAGCGACCCGGATAGTCAGTGTTGCGGCAAAGCGGTGAGGGCACAAAGGGGGCCAAAGAAGCCATTGCTCAGGAAGCAAGGCAGCCTCTCCAAGCCGGGGAAACTGAGGAAATAGAACCTCCACCGAGTTTCCAGACAGCATACAACCCAGCCCAACCCAACCAACATCTTGATTTTTAAATCAGTGAGATTGATTTAATATTGTGACTTCTAGGCCTGATGTGCATAATTGTCTGGGTTTTTTTTTTTTGTGTGTGTGTGCATGTGTGTGTGTGTGTGTGTGTGTGTGTGTGTGTGTGTGTGTGTGTGCATGTGTGTGTAATTTTCAGTTCATCAGATTTTAAAGAATCTGTGAAATAATATGGAAAAGGCTTAGAATCTTTAACACAGGTGTGACTTTTTTTTTTCTTCTGTGAACTTCTGCTCACAAAAGCACACTTCCCAGGAGCTAACAAGATATATCCAAGCTGGCTGTACCTTTTAACGTTCCTGTAACTGCTTGATAGTGATACCACTGGTAACCGAGCCTGTAACAAAGGGCATCTAAGTTCCAAAGAGCAGCAGGAATTCCTGGCACTATTTGCTTGTATCATCAAGTGTTGGGCGAGCCAAGGATCACTTCTTTTCCTAGAATGGCACCCAGTTGTCTCGACATTGTTTCTGTAGTGAATGACTTTGACACCTTTGTTAAAAATAAGTCAACATCAGTCACACCACAAATCTATACATTATCCTCAGGACTATCTTTTACTATATTGGTAACTATGACTGCATAAGACAGTGGTTTATTTTCTCCAATTTTATTCATTTTGAAAATTGTTCTCTACATCATTAGATTTTTCATATATCGATTATATATTGTCAAGTCATAGAAATAGAGACTGCCAGGATTTTGAATAGCACTTTATAAAAAGTATAAGTTAGCACGTGATGACTATTGGGTTCAGCAACTCTGAGCTCAAGGTTGATGCTGAGAATCACCCACAATTGCTTGTCATCTTATTTCTTAAGGCAGGATCTCTCAATTGAACCCAGAGCTCACCAGTATGACTAATCCCTTTAGCCAGTTTATTCTGGGGATTTCCTGACTCTGTCTTCAAAGGCTGGAATTACAGGTGGACTTACACATTCATCTACATTGTGTGGAATCTGGGAATCTGAAATTGAAGTCTGCATGCCAGGGGCTTTAACCTCTGAACCATCTCCCCTGACCCCTCGTCTGCACATTTTGAAGTCCTTTTCGGTTCACATATCCTGCACAGGTTTGTTTGTTTGTTTGTTTTTTCATTGTAAGTGGTATATTTAATGTTTATGTGATTTCTATTGTTACGTGCATTTTGGTGATTAACTTTGAAATTGTTGATTCTTCATATGGAAATATGGAGTGAGAGTTTGCCCTTACGTAGGCGACCTCTTGCAATTCACTTTGTAGTGCAGGTTCTTGCTTTAAAGAGCGTTCAAAATTGAGGACAGCAGTCTGTCATGACTTTGTGCTGCTGAGATCTCAAGTGCATTATTAAAAAGAAGTGAGAACGAGACTCTAACTATTCCTTATCTGAAGAGGAAATGACCATGACGCTGTTAGCTACAGGATTAAAAAAAATTCACTGTTTTATTAGTTGAGTGCATGTTAGATTTCTTTAATTGTGTTGATATTGGTATAGCTAGGCTTACTTTACTCCTGTGTGTTTTTGGAAGATGTACTTACAGAATGTCTCCCCTTTTAAACCCAATCTTATATTATTTTATCCATCTTTGTCTTTATATTCCAAGTGCATGTTTTCTATTTTTATAAATAACATGACTTAGATGAATCTTCTTATCGTGTCTAATCCATCAATATCAACCTTTTCGAGATTTTTAATCCATTAAATAAATTTAATTCTGATAGACATAAAAGTATACTCTTTTAGCTTAGCTAAAAGCTGGCCTTTATTTTTTCTCTTGTTTTGGCTTTTATTTTCATAAGGAAGAGGAGATGGCTTGACAAAAGGCCTCCGTATTACTCCATACAGGCTTTAGTAGGGTGTACTGTATGGGTGAGATGGCAGATGTGTGGTTACACTTGTAGAAGAACTAAATAGGCAGAGGAGCTCAGCAATGTTGCTTAGGGTGTCTTTGGTTTTCAGCTCTAACAAGATACTTCATCTGCCACACACTTCCTGAGCTACACACTCCCCTACCACACACTTCGCCAGTCACACACTTCCCCTGTCACATGCTTCCTCTGGGATCTGTGGCTTCACCCTGGGCCAAAAGCAGCGGGCCGACTAACCATAGACTGAGACTCCTTAAGCCCCGAGCCACAGTGAGCTCTTGTGATCAGCTAGCTGTTTTGGCATTTGTCATTGTCTTAGAAGTCTGGTTCATACATTAAGGCTGCAGCATGGAGGTCAATGGGAGCATTTGAAACACAATGTAATGTGGATTGCAAGGGATGAAAACATCAAAGGAGAAATTGGCAGAAACCTAGCCATGATGAGAAAATAGAGTGAGCCCAATGTAAATGCTGACTGTGTCAAAGAATACATTTGTAAGTAAAGAAGAAAATCAAAAGAGAATATCGTCGCTAAAATGAAGAGTGCCTAGCGCACTTCAGAGCGGCTGACACCATAACCTCAAAGTAATGTCAGTTTCCTGTTTGGCCAGACAAGGGAGACACTGTGTAATCTGGCAAAGGTTCTTTCCCTAAGGAACTCCTTATCAAATGAAGTGAAACTTTAAAACATCATCTTTGTAGTTCACTTTCATCTGACAAATCATTACCCTTTCTCAGAACTGAGAACTGAGAAGTATCTTATTCAGGAGACACCTCCAAGTTTGACATCATTAGTAATCTAAGGCCAAGGGTGATTTCTTACAGCAGTAACTTCTCCATTCCATTGCTTGTAAACATATTAATATTTTGAGGGTTTGCAGTAACATCTTGTATGTGGAAAAGGATTTTTAACATTTTTGCTTTGCCCCTCAAGAAGGGTCAAAGGATAGCTCTTCAAGTGTTGCTCAGTTCCAGATATTAAGAATTAAGGTCTGTCCCCAGCAGTAGTCCGTCTTCCTCCATATAGCATCTGCACTCGCCCACCTACAGATACTGTAATCTAGAGATAAAGCCCCCTGTACCCATGCGGAAGCCAAGGACCAAACAGTCTCTTCAGAAACAAAAATTCTTAATCTTTGTCATTAGCAATGTAAACATTGGCACAGCTTTCCCAGAGTCTGAGCACTTCAGGAGGAAAAAAGACATTGGAGGAAAAATTAGAATCTACTCACTAGACAGTTTCTTTTTGTTATTCTCTATTTCTCGGGGAAGGAGAGGAAATAACAGACCTCCCATTAAATGGAGAGCAACCCATGGGGGTTGCAGGATGAAATATGTATATATGTATATGTATGTATATATATATATATATATAATATATCGCAGCTGCAGTTTTTCCTCCCTTCCTTCCTTCCAGTCCCTTTCCCCCTGAACCCCCTTCTGTTCCCACTCCCCAATCCACTCCTTCTTTGTTTCTGTTTAGGAAAAGACAGTTCTCCTGTGAGTATCAATGAAACATGGCATATCAAGTTGCAGTAAGGTTAAGTACCTCCCCATGTATGAAGACTGGAAAAGGCCACCCAGTGTGAGGAGTAGGGTCCCAAAAGCCAGTAGAGTTGGAGACAGCCCCTGTCCCCACTGTTAGAAGTCCCACAAGAGGACCAAGCTACACAACTGTAACATATATGTTGAGTGCCTAGGTCAGTCCCATGCAGGCTCCCTGGTTGTCAGTTCAGTCTCTGTGAGCCCCTATGAGCCAAGGGTAAGTTGATTATGTGAGTTTTCTTGTGGTGTCTTTGACCCCTCGGGCTTCTACAATCCTTTCTCCCCTTCTTCAAGATTCCCTGAACTCCACCTAATGTTTGGTTGTGGGTCTGCTTCTGCCTCCATCAGTTACTGGATGAAGCCTCTCTGATGACAATTGGGCTATGCACCAATCTGGTCACAGGAGATGGCCAGTTCAGGCTACGTATCTGCTATTGCTAACAGTCTTAGCTGGGGTCATCCATTTAGATTCCTGTAAGATTCCCTTGTGCCAAATTTTTACCTGAACCCGAAATGCCCCCTATTTTCCAGTAGTCTCTTTCAGTACTCCCCCCCCCCCGCTGCCCCCCCCCTACATACATACATAACCTGTTTGGTTATGTTCCTCAGTCCACTCATGAAATCTTTTCTATTTCTCCTTCTCAGGGAGGTCCTGGTGCCCTCTTGAATCTTCCTTGTTACCTAGTCTCCCTGGGTCTGTGGATTGTAGCATAGTCATCCTTTGTTTTATAGCTAATAGCAGGATGAAGTATTGCATGTCTCATTTGCTTTGAAGTTCTCCAGTAGTTAGGCCATTTCTATGGTTCTTCTTGCTGATAATATTGTTTTTTTTTAAAAGATGATTGATGTTTATGGTTTTAATCAAAATGGGACAATTTAGTTTATTACCTGGTCTTTGAAACAATTTTGGGGAAACAATGTTTTGTAAGTACAAAGAACACAAAGCTTTTGTGAGAAGGTGGCCTTCTCTAAAACATCAGAGACCACACTGCTGAGGGGGTCAGCCCTTTAGCTCACAACTTTGGCCTGAGGAGGAGAGACTTCTATAGCATCTCCGCAACTGATCCAAATGGGTTTTCTGTTACATTCTCAGTGGAACAGTCTAAACTTACAAAGGGAAACTGTCATCTTGAGGGAGAAATGTAGAATAATAGAAGGTCATCCTAAGGTCTATCTCATGGTCACTGGGGTTTCTTCTCTCATTTTACATTGGAATAAACTTTTACTGTGCAGGTGAGGCTGGTAAAGTGCATCCTGTGGTCAGGTGTTGCTTTTGTACATATGTATACATGTTCACCAATGTGTGTCCAGGAGTGCAAGTCAAGGCCACAGGTCGATTTCCTGTGTCTTTCTCAATCACTCCCCATCTTGTTTTCTGTAGCAGGGTTTCTCAATGAGCCTGGACTGCTCTGATTTATCTAGATCCACTGTCAGGGAACCCCACGGATTCTCCTGACTCTGCCTCCACAGTGCTGGTGGTACAACCATGTGCCACCATGCCTAGCTTTTTTTTTTTTAAACATAGGTTCTGGGGATAGGACATCAATCCTCATGATTGTACACCAAGGCTTGTACACGTTTACTCACAGAGCTGTAGCTAGAGTTTTCTCCAGTCCTGCATGGTCCACAGTCAGTACAAATCTCTCTCACCTGCCAGTCCCACAGCCACTTTGACCCAACTGAGTAAACACATAGAGACTTATATTGTTTAAACTGTTTGGCCTAATGGCTCAGGCTTCTAGCTATCCAGTTCTTACATCTTAAATTAATCCATTTCTATAAATCTATACCTTGCCACGTGGCTTGTGGCATACCAGCATCTTCACATGCTGCTTGTCATGGCGGAGGCTGGCAGTGTCTCCTCCCACCTTCCTGTTCTCTCAATTCTCCTCTCTGTTAGTCCCGCCTATACTTCCTGCCTGGCCACTGGCCAATCAGTGTTTTATTTATTGACCAATCAGAGCATTTGACATACAGACCATCCCACAGCACAGAGCCATCTCCATAACCCATAAAGTACAAGATTTTAAAGTTGCCTTGGTATTCTCAGAATATAAACTGATGTACTACATAAAAAGACATCCCATAGCTGACATCTTTTTAGTATTTGTATATCAGAGTTCTCCAGAGAAGTAGGTATTTTAAGAGCACACACACACACATACATACATACATACATACATACATACATACATACAGAGAGAGAGAGAGAGAGAGAGAGAGAATGTTCTTATGAGAAATTACCTTACAGGAGTACATGGGAGAAAATTTCTGGTGTGTTTTCTTCAAGTTATAGGCCCAGGTCAGCCAGTGATGTAATTCATTTTGATTTAAAAGGAAAGAGAATGATGAGACCCTAAGGCATAAATCCCAGGCCAAAATGACCCAGTTCAAATAAAGAAAAAAAAAGAGTGAATGATAATTCCTTTGCCCTTTGCTGGGCCCAGGAATCCATAGATTGGAGTCCATTAGTATAGTAGAGACAATCTACTTCTCTGAATCCACAGATTCAAATTGCTCTCCATCATACCCAGGCCATCTCTATTCGGAGTTTTGAAAATGGATTCAATTGGCCAAAGCTCAATTCTAGGCCTGTATGAGTAAGGATTCTGTAGGACTCATTCCATATGCTTAGTTTATGAAGGTTCTGGAGAGGAAGATATGGAATGAGGATGAATCAGAAATGCAAATTGAAGAGACACTTGAGGAAGACTATGAGCAGAAAGGAAGTGGAGAAAGGCTAGTCCTCCAGAGGCCAAGTGCAGGGACAAAAATTGCCTGTGTCTTCAGGTAAACACAGGAAGAAATGACTTGTGTGTATGATCCAAATTAGCTAACTCACAAGAGACCAAGGAATACTAGAAAACAGTTTATTGAATCCAGTTTGAAGACACTGAAGATGGCCTTCTTGGGCTTGTTCTCAAAACCTCACGTCGTTGTATGTGGCTGTGAGCCTCATCACAGAATCCATCAACCTGGACAAAGAAGAAGAATTTCTTCAAAGGAGATGTATGGTCCAGGATGAGGATATGTAGTGGGTGTTCGCTCAACCAATGACCTTAGGCTACCTGGCCTGATAGAGGCGGTGCTTCTTGTCTGCCTGCACAATCTCTTAAAAGGGAAGAGAAAGGGGAGTTGCACTCTCTTGGGTGGTGAAGAGCAGGTAAGGCAGTGTGAAGCAGTGTGTGCTTAGTCCCCAGCTTTCCTAGGACGCTGCAACTGGATTTATCATATCCTGTATTTGTGAGTGTATTTTCCCATTTTTTATCTTAATAAATCCCTGATACCCCTTAAACAAATGCTTGTGGATTTTGCTAACAAGGATACAGCCAGATCATGGTGTCTCAGGGCATCATCTTCCTATTGTGAGTAGCATAGATGATTTAGTGAGGTCATTGAACCCAAGGGCATCTTCTTCCTCATCTAAATATAATGCAAGATATATCTATGTCATCAGGTCTGAGGGTGTCATCTTCCTATTTTGAGTAGAATGCAGAATATAGCCAGGTCATGGTATCTGTAGACATTGTCTTCCTACTGTGAGCAGGTTTAGGGATACAGCTAGGTCACAGTGGTATCTGAGAACATCATCTTCCTTATCTGATAATAACTTGTTACTGGATTTGAAGTTGTGTCAAAAATGTTTCTACAAAGTTATTCTCACCTCTCCCCAGTCTTTGCCTTCATTCTCCAAATAACTGTTTCCCTGAAGTTGAGGGGCACAGTGATGGCTGATGAAGCTATACTGCAACTTGGTTAGGCTCTGGCACTATGTAAGGAAAGAATGGGGAAGGATGAAGATTCTTGCCAGAGGACTGGCCATTTACCCTGTTCTGGTTCCCACACACATCTAGCACTCTTTTCTGTAAATAACTGGACTTTTGAATGTCAGAGGCACCCTTGCTTTTGGTTCATCCTTTCTGTGTTTGTTGGATATATTATCAGTTCTCCATATCACTTTGTTCGAGCTTTGAGTTGTTCTCTACTGGTGAATAGAGAGAGGCTCCAGGGCTGATCATACAGGGCATGACACAAACCTTTTTATGCAGATTAGACTGACGTCTATTTTTGGTCCAAATGACCAGAAGGGTAATTAAATTATTTCATGAAAACAAACAACAATAAGAACAAAACAACTTAATCTATACTGGAAACTCCCTCATAGACATATCTAGAAATGATGTTTAATCTGATGCATCATGGCCTGCTAAGTTAACACATACATTTCACCATCCCAATTTGTGTAATTTTCATACTATTTTCCCCTTTTATGCATTTTGAAATATAGATGAATAACGTCCCCCGAAACTATGTGCTACTTACATTTGAGATCAGCTTCTAACTTAGAAGAGCCCATAAACTTATTAGCAAACAACAGTCCTCGTGAAATTTAGTACATTAATTTTACCTTGGAAGGAGTATCCTCACTCCATGGCCTATTTCATATTGGAAGAATTACATTCATTTTCTAAGCCTAAATTGTTTTTCTGGAGAGAGAAGCCAATAAATATATTATTTTCTTAAGTTTTAGGTTTATAAATGAATGTATGATTCCTTTTCTGTGTGTGCTGTTCTCTGAGAAGGTGGGTGCAATGGATAGACACACACACCAAATTTTATTTGCTTGGTAAAATAACAGATCGGTTGAATATTGAAAAGTTAATCAAAATTACAGCCTTTTGTGTTAATGCAAATATTTAGGTGGTTTAAAAATATACACTTATTTATCAGGTTTGTCTGTCTATATGTATGTATGTGAACATGTACATACAGTGTCTGGAGACCAACGAGGGAACTGGTTCCCTTGGAACTGGAGTTATAGCCTGTTGTGGTTGTGAGAGGCCATATGGACATTGGGAACTAAACCTGGGTCTTCTTGAAGAGAAGCCGGTGCTCTTAACTACTGAGCCATCTCTATAGACCCCAAAGATCCCCAATACTTTATATTCCTTTGTGTTTTATCCCTCTGGGCATGGAAATATGGCAACACATTCTATCTATATTAAATGGAAAATGAAATTATATTCTTTAATATAGGACAAAGTGACAAAATAATAGGTGTAGAGGAATAAAAGTGGACAGGGATGCTGAGGTATTGTCCCCAGGATTGTCTGTTTAGATTGTCACTGCTATGACTGACACCCAAGGAAATAACCCTAATTTGTAGGGATTCATCCTGGTTCAGTCCTTGGTCACATGACCCCATCACTGTGGGCAGAACACTGTGGTAAGGAGAAACAGTAGGACACAGGTGCTGACCTCATGCTAGCTGGAAGGCAAAGTCAGGACTTCAAGATACAGCTCTCCAAATTAGACTCTGGCTTCCACCATTCCAGCAGTCCCTGGTCTAGTCAAAGTTTTGCCATTCATTACATCAAATCATTTTTGTGAGTTCATATAACTTAGAGGTGTCTCCCAACCCAATCAAGTTGACTATATTTACCATCCAGGGGCTTATAGATACTAGATTATTCAAAAAATAAAAAATACAACTTGTAAATCATTATACAGTTCTGTTTCCCATATAATTTAACAGCAAAGATTCAGAAAGCAAGCAAGGTGGTGAATTTGGGTCGTCCATGTATATGGATGCATGTACATATGAATGCAAAGCCTACATTCATCCCTCTACTTGGAGTTTTCTTATATTTATGCCATTTATCATGGGAATACAGTGATGTAGCTATCACAATGAGAAAACCCTGTAATCTTTGTGCTCCCATGTAATGATTAATGGTAACCCAAACTATTAGGATTAGAATAACTGAAAATGCCAAGTAAATTGTTCCTTGATTCAGAGACATTTTTATTGAATTTAGTCTATGAAATGGAAGTTTTGCACATAGAAAATATTGCTTAGAGAATTGAAATGATCATCCAGAATCCCCACTCCTCCTCAACATCTCTGAATATAGTCATACATAGTGTCCCCAGATCCAAAAATAGGATGCAGTATGCCCAATTGTATGGGATACCTAAGACACTAAAACTGGCTGCTGTTATGTATAAAGAAAATAAGTTGCATTAGGTGATAAGAGTTTGTATGTCTCGGGGCTGGAGGGACAGCTCAGTGGTTAAGATCACTTGCTCTTGATGAGGACCCATTTTAAATTCCCAGTCCCCATATGGCGGCTCTCAATTCTAACTCCAGTTCCAGGGAATCTAATGCCCTTGTCTCCCCTCCAAGGGCATTAGGCACATTCGTCATACCCATGAATACATGCAGGCAAAACACTCACACACATAAAATAAAATAAAAAAATAAATCTAAAGCAAGAAATAATGTTTGTATGCCTAGTGAAATGAAACCTGTGGCTTGAGCTGAAATGTATATAACGAAGAAGGGAAACGCAGGACAAAGATGGGGGACAATAAAGCGTACCCCTCCTTCAGGGTTGGGTCTCTAGTTTCTTGTTTTCAAAGTCACTTTCTCATGTGTCTCAGACCTGTGTCAAAACAGGTCATGTTTTCTCAAGAGGCTTCATTTTCCTACTGTAAGTTATTTCTCCCTATATAGAATTGCCTGTGTGTTTGTGTATGTTTGTGTGTATGCATGTGTGTGTGTGTGTGTGTGTGTGTGTGTGTGTGTGCATGAGTATATGTGTGGAGGGTGGGGGTGTAGGGATTGTGTCTGTTAACTGTTCTAGAGTATTTGCAGAGTGTGATCCATTCATACTTTATGTTCAGGGCCTGGCAAGGTTTCTGAAGTGTTAGCTAGTGCTTGCTGAGGACTATAAAAATTACTTGTGGAATTTAATTAAACTGAGTTGCTATGATATGGTAGACAACTGCAAAGAATTGCCTCAGATAGTAATAAAGTGAGCCTTACAGTTTAACACAGCCTTTTACTCCTGTTTAGTCTTTGTTTGGTGAAAAGCATTTTAAGGCTAATTGATTCTGAGGAGTAAACTTCACTAATATAAGACACTGGAGCCTTTTGGGATACATTGCTGGATTTATCTATGTTTATGAACTGATTTATTCTTGCTCTGAAATATCCTCCAGGTTTAGAGAAATGGGAGATTCAATTAGTGCAAGTCTTCACGAGAGAGAAAAGTGGGTTAAACTCTCAATTTCACTTTTACATTGAAAGCTATAAAAATAATTAAGACAGGAATAAGATTTAGAACAGGAAGATTGAGAACGGCAGAGAGCAGGAAAAGAGATCATGCACAGAACTATACTAGCAAGCTTCCTAGGCTAAACTACAGTGTGAACACTTGAAGTTAGAGCAAGCAAGGAACAGGCAGCTGATTTTTAGAGATGACAAACAACAAAACAATGAACAAAACTTGGGTATTGGAAACACCAGATAAATGTGAAATCTCAAAAATCCCAGGCTCCACCCAGAGAGCGACCCAGGGAACAGTGCCTTCTCGTGCCCGCCAACTGCACCACCAGCATCAGCAACGTTTCACTTGAAACCGTGCAAGACAAGTAAGGATGCCGCCACGCTGGAAAGTAATGCGGGACTCTGGGCTAGGTCCTGAAATTGCGACAACCAAATTTATGTTTTCTGTTTTGGAGATTAGAGTACCTTTTCTGATTTACGGATCAGCCTTGGACATTTGCTGATATTAATAATGGGTCCGACAAAACAGCTCTGCCCACACCTGCTCATCTTCTAGTGAGTCTGGTAACTAACAGGGCTCCACCCAGAGGTAGATGATAAATCTCCAAGAGCTTCGTTGGTTTCGTTCAATGGAAATTATTATGCAGAAAGCACTTGCTATGTGAGATGCTCCCTCTCTGTTGCTGCAGATGAAGCCTTCCCAAGTCTATTCCTAAACTCTACATGGAAGGACTGGATGCCAATTTCCACAAAAGTCCTTGGTATTTAGGTCCTGAGGGTTGGCTGTGGCTGGTGAGATACAGTAAAGAATTTTCAGATGGGCTTTCTGGAATGGTGCTTTATAAAATAAATACATTCACCTAAAACTACCATTAATCCTTAAACACAGTCACTTCTTTTCTCTTTAGCTACAACACAGATATGATACAGCTGTGATCCAAACGTGAGATGTTCCTGGTAGGCTCCTGGTGGCTCTCTGAAAGTGTAGAACCTAAAGAGGTGGAGCTTTGCTGGAGGAGGTGAGTCACTCAGGTGTTTTTGGAGGTGGACCTCAGGTTTTAAGGCCCGTCCCCACTTCCTGTTCCCTCTCCATGCTGTCTGAATGCAGATGCAGTGTGAGCAGCAGCCTCCTTCCTGCTCTATACTTTCCCCACCATGATGAAATGGTCCCTTGAACTGTCAGCCAGAATGAAGTCTTTCTCCTTTTAAATGTTCTCTTATCAGCTACTTGGTCACAGCCGTGAGAGAGAAGTAACTAATGCAGACACACTGGGGGAGTGGAGTCCAGGGTAATAGAGGCTCTCAGAGTTCTTGTGCATGGCTGGGGGAAGTAAATATTCTGAGTGTGAGCTAAAATCCTCAGAAAGATAAGAAGAATTGTTGTCATAAAGTAAGGAAAAGATGCCGTGAGTGGGAAAATGGAAAATTAAAGTTTCGTCATAGTTTAAAATTCAGTGCAGAAATTAAAAGTTTAATAGAAGATGACCATTAACAGAGATAAAAATAAGAAAGCAAG
>CABHPQ010164733.1:9962-32233 GCA_902168405.1 Peromyscus aztecus | reverse complement strand
CGTGCCGCTGCACCCAGCAGTTATGTTGGGACTAGCAAGCCCTGTTTCCACCTCATCATGCCCAGCATTTTTACATGGATTCTGGGGGATCCAAGTCAGTTCCTCAGGCTTGTGAGGCCAGCTAGCACTTTATAAACTGAGCCAGGAATATGGACCTGCTAAAATTAGAGTCTGTCTGAAACTAACTGAAAAGAGATCACAGTTTGCCTTCCCGATTTTTTTCATTAAAGAAAAAGTAAGATTTACTATTTATTTAAGTGTATATGTGTGGGTCTGTACATGTATATGTGTGTGTGTGAGAGTGTGTGTGAGAGTGTGTGTGTGTGTGTGTGTGTGTGTGTGTGTGTGTGTGTGTATTGGTGCCAGTGGAAGCCAAAGAGGGTGTTTGACTTTCTGGAGCTGCAGTTACAGGTGGTTGTGAGGCACCTGAGGTGGGTACTGCGAACTGAACTTGGGTCCTCTGGAAGAGCAGCAAGTGCTCTTAATCAATGAGCCACCTCTTCAGCCCCACTTACAGATTTTCTTAAACAGACATTTAAAGTTTCTTTGCAACCAAAATATGGTTCAAAACAAAAGTAAAGTAATAAAACTCTTTACAAGGCAAAAACAAATGCTTGCTTCTTGTCAAATATATCAAGAAAAGCGGAAATTGCTTCTAATTCGGCCTTATCTTTTTTATTTCTATAATGGTTTCTGACCTAACACAGGCATGGCACCAGGAGCAGGCACAGTGAGCCACAGCACAGTTCTGCTGGTGCAGCCAAGTCTGCGGCCGGCTGGCCGGCCAGGCAGCAGCTCCACTGAGTCCACAAAGGGACTCTCCGCACCGGCAGCTTTCCTTGTGACCCTGTGGCACATGCTCACCTCATTAGGGAGCATTGCTGACTATAGTTCCTGAAACTACCATTGCAGTACCTTCTGCTCAACACATGTGGCTTAAAGAGAATTTAAACAGCACCGATGAGTTCGGTCATTTAAGATACAAGCCTAAAAACAAACCAACAAATAATGCCACTGGAAAAGAACAAAAACAAAACCCTGTCATTGGTGCAGTCCTAGTAGGATCTGATGTGCTCTCTGGGTTGACCTAAACTTTTCCAGTATAAAAATTTCCACAAAAAACAACTTCTGTTTTACAGTAATTTTGAGTCCTCCCTACTTCCTCCCTCCAAGCCCTCTGCAGCTCTTCCACGTCTACAGTCAAGCCAGCTACATCCCAGTCTTCAAATGAGAAACCCTGAAGCAGAGAGTTACACTCCATTTTAAAATCTGTACTTCTAGCTATCAAGTTTAAAGTTTCATTAGAAGACGGCACCTTGGCTTACAGACACACATTTCTGAGGCAGTTTCATAAGTTTGCCATCTTTCCTCTTCTACCTCTGAGGGCTGAGATTATAGGTATAGGTTTAATTCTAAAGACTTAGTTATCTGCTTTAAAAAAAAAAACAACAGAGGTCATGGGGTTGGGAAGAGAGGACAGTGAGGCTGAGCTAGAAGCAGGCAGACAGACATCAGCAGGAAGTGAGAGTAAGGGCAGCGCGTCCAAGTGAGCTAGCACGCCTCAACAGATCCCAAGCAATTTCTGGCATCCATGCTCTGACGGCTACTCCATAAAGAAAAGAACCAGCATCCTTAGGGAGCAAGAGGCTGTGAAGACTGCCAACTGGCTAGTTACTCCATGGAACTCCTTACAGGAGTTTCAAGATAGCGAGCAAGCCGCATATGTAAAGCAAACCATTCACACACAACACTCCACCCAATGCCACATTTCAAAATTAGTCTCAGGGCAGTGGGTGATAGCTGGAGGCTAACTGAAATCTTCAACAGTGTCACAGTCATTTCTGGATCGTTACACCTAAGAGGGAGGAGGGCAGGGCTAGTATATGGCAGACAGAGATCAAAGGATGCACTACTAAGTAAGCATCCTGAAGTGCACCAGACAGAGCAAAACACAGAATCACTTCAGCTGTGGATTCCAGCAGTGCTGATGCCAGGAAGCCCTCCCTCCTTATCTTGGAGAACATAGCTCAAGGTCAAGCTTGGGAAGGTTAGGGCTTTAGCTGGTCACACTAATACCCAACATTATTTTACTGCTCTGTGCCTACTATAGAAAAAGAAATGCATGTGGATATTATTGCTGTTGGATTTGCACATACTCTGAATGTCCTATGAACTTGCTACTCAAAATATAGTCCCCAGGCAAAGAAGCAATGTCAACATCGCCTGGGATTTTGTTAGGAATGCACATAGCAGGCTTTACCCTACACCCAATCACTTGCTTTTTAACAAGATCCCTAAATGATTTTTTTTTTTGTTTGTTTGTTTCGTTTTTTTTTTTGGTTTTTCTGTGTGGCTTTGCGCCTTTCCTGGAACTTGCTTTGGAGACCAGGCTGGCCTTGAACTCAGATATCCGCCTGCCTTTGCTGGGATTAAAGGCGTGCGCCACCACCACCCGGCCCCTAAATGATTCTTGAGTACACTCAAGTTTAGAAGTTAACAGTGGACATTAAGTGGTGGTAAGAATAGTTTTCTAATATTTTACTTTGAAGTTATTGTACCGTAGCTCTTTCCTCCCTCGTCTGTAACTCTGCAGTAAGACAGAGAAACGCTCGAAAATACTTAGTTCTGTTGGATGGCAAAACACTCAAGTCCACAACTGTCTATATTCCCTGACAAACACTATTCAAAACCCATTTCTGAGCTGGGCAGTGGTGGCGCACGCCTTTAATCCCAGCACTTGGGAGGCAGAGGCAGGCGGATATCATCAGTGAGTTCAAGGTCAGCCTGGTCTCAAAGCAGGACAGACAGGACTGTTACTCAGAGAAACCCTATCTCGAAAAACAAAACAAACAAACAAAAAACAACAACGGAAAAAAAACATTTCTTTTTCTTCTCCTATCCCCTTGAGACAGGGTCTCTCACTATGTAGGTCTGGTTGTCCTAGAACTCACTAAAGCAGGATGGCTTCAAATTCAGCAGAGATCTGCCTGCCTCTGCTTCCTGAGTGCTGGGACTAAAGGCTTGAGCCACTACACCTGGCTCAAAAATCTATTTCTTATCTTGTCTTCTTTTGCTAGGAAGCTCAGAGAGTACGATCAGCTATGCTGGTAGCAGACGGTAGATCCTCGCTCCACAATGAGGGAGTGAAAGCTGCCCTTTCCATAAGACCTATCTAGTCTGCATATCTAGGGCTTTTATTTAAAACAACAACCAAACCCACAATCACCAACTCTTTCATTAAACAATAGTGATTTGTAACCTAGATGTGGGGAGCTGGAGGAGCTTAAAAACCATCACCAGAGACTAAGAGGCCTGACATAGTGGCACACGTCTATAACCTCAGTACTGGAGAAGCTGAGGCAAAAGTAAGACAGGAGTGGGTTGGCCAGTCTGTTCTATGAGACCAGGAGGGAGAGAGTTGTGTGATGTGAGCACTGTGCAGAAGTCTACAAAGATGAGAAGAGGAGAGGAGGATGCTGCAGTCAGGTCACTGTCCCTTGGAAAGAACTTGTGGACCAAAGGCCCACCTGACAAGTCCGTAAGACTGGCTCTCACACAACACATCACTGTGTCCAGGGAATCTGGAGAGCCTCACTAGAACAGAGTGGGCCAAGGCCATTGCGTCTTCCTTAGTAAAGGGAAGGAGACTGGTCTAGGCACCAAGTCATCCCCACAAAGATTTCTAATTCCTGTTACACCAACACTCAACTCTCCAACAGGAGTGTCCAACAGGAAGTGAACAAATCTCAAACGGATCCAAATTCTGTGGCTCTCACAGTACTTAGGCAAGAACTCCACATCTGAGTCACACCTCAGCTGTCTCTAAGGAATCAAAAGAAAACTCGATTACTATTTTATGTGTATGGGTGTAACCCTGCACATGTCTGTGTACCACATGCATGCAGTGCCTGCAGAGATCAGAAGAGGGCATCAGATCCCCTAGAACTGGAGTTAAAAACAGTTGTGAGCTGTCATGTGAGTGCTGGGAACTGAACCTAGGTCCTCTGGAAGAGCAGCCAGGGCCCTTACTGCTCAGTCATCTCTATGGCCCTTTCAAAAAAATTTTTTTTCTCCCATCTTTTGGAAACTATCTCATGTAGAACAGGCTGACGTTGGAATCCTTCCTTCCTCTACCTTCTAAGTGTACAAAAGAGATTTTAACTATAACTTCTTATAAAGCACAAGGCTGACTTGTAGCCTACAGATGCTGTAGAATTGAGATGTTGCAATGTATTACAAACTAGGAGGAAAAAATCTACCTGGGTTATTACACAGATATGATGTTGGCTATTTGGCTACACATCTCTGGAGAGTGGTAATTTCCTCCCACACAGACTACAAGGCCTAGCATATTAGTGTTCAACAATACTTAATCAAAAGCTCAAATATGCACCACGGTTTCGGATTATATAGCAGTATTCAAATCAGGTGAAACAGTGACATCACCATCTCAATTCTTACCAACTAGTCCTTCAACTGTAGCTGAATGACAATCTGATGCATCTGGAAAACAATGGGCTATGTGAAGACTAAAGTCATGACTTACTTCTATTTTAGTCTGTGTGTGTGTGTGTGTGTGTGTGTGTGTGTGTGTGTGTGCGCATGGGTAGTGGTCAGAGGGCAACCACCAAGTGAACTCAGGGCCAGAACCCGGTGCTTAGGCGTGGCTGCAGACCTCTCCTGGGTATGTCACCACACTGGTCTGATCAGATTGAAAAAGAAAACAATTTCCAGTGTGACCTGTAAGCAGAGAGGCCGAGACAGGAACGGCTGGACTGGTTTTAGTAACCTGAAATAAGCAATGCGCTTTTATCTCTGGTCTGCAGCACGTGCTGTGAGCTTGGAGAAAGCAAATGAAAGAACAATCCGTTCCTGGGTAAGGCTTGAAATGGAAGGATTAGAATTATAGGAAAGCCATTTTCTTAGAAAGGTTGGCACGAGTATTAAGGTTGACAGCGCTTTGGATTAGAGGAGAGGGGCTGGCGGAGGGCAGATCCTGTTCAATTTTCCCTGAGACAGGGTTACTATGTCTACCTACGGTCTGCTACTCTGGGTCCTGCCTCAGCCCCGAGTGCTAGGGTTATGGGCCTGTACTCCCATGCCCAGCTTTGCAGACTGTTTTGGTGCTGTGTGGAGGATGTCCCGTGTCTTCCTCTATTTTTTGAGACACTCTCTCACCAAACCTGAAGCTCATTGTTTTATAGGCTGGCTACCCAGCAAAGTCTGGAATCAGTCTATCTCTGCTCCCCAACACAGAGGTTAAAGGAACATGGAAGAGCTGGGGATTTGAACTCAGGCCTCTCTGCTTTCACAGCAAGAGCTCTTTCTCACTAAGCTGTCTCCTCAGCCCATTCACTTTCTGACCACAGTATGACTATCTTTTGTTAGTGCTGAACCCTGAAGGCAATAGTGCCTGCCACAAGGAAAGCTGTTAAAGAACACCAAAATTCTCACAAAGGTATTTACCAGTTTACTTAGTTTGTGGGATGACTGGGGACCATCTTCGACTGTTCTTTCTCTCTGCCCATGAGTTCCAGGTACCAACTGCTGCCAATCTCAGAATGCAAGTGGGGGCTGAGCTGGGGCTGGAAACTTTGGAACCTTGCTACAGTAATTTTCAGTCACTTACTGTGTGACATGAAACTGATTTGTATTGTTTGGCAAGACTTTTATTAGTAGTAGTAACATTAAGTGGTTTTGTAGCCCCTGTTGCTCTAAAAACAGGCCATTTATATGAAATTTTCTACTTAGGGGGGATTTCAGAATACTTCCATCTTGCCTTTCCCTTCTACCCGCACACCATTCTCTCGTGGGACATGAAGATCCAGTCCATGTAACACCCTCAATCTAGAACTCATGCAGATTTCTCTGGAGGACAGACATGCTTTCAGAGGAAGCTAGCACTTATATGGCCAAGGAAAGAAAGGCCACGAAGAGCTCCTAAGAGCCTGGTCAAGAAACCCACAAGGTCAAGACTTTTCACAAATGCAAAATGCTTTTTGCCATTTCATTCAGAACTTGGAGGGATTTTCCAGCGGCTGCAGCTGTGTGGGAAGAGAATCAGGCAGATGAAACCCCAGCTGTCTTCTCTTATGCCAGACATTAAAGAAACCTGCAAATATGTAAAACAGCACCATCTTCTAAGGTTTTTTAATTTTGGAAAACAGCTATTTTCATTTAAAATGCTGTCTATATTAATTGCTATTTCAAAATTAGATTTTAATGTTTGTTTTAATTTGGAATAGAGCAAAGCTCCATAATTCTTAGCTATATAATCACATTACCGGGTTTAATGGGGTGGCCCAAAGGTGTAATGGAATATTGGTTTTAGTGGTACTATCGATTAAACCCTGGGACCTGGTTACTCTACCTGATTCCACATAGCCCCAGCATCTAGGGCTTTCTTTTGCCAGAGACTGGGTATTGCTGTGCAGCCCAGGCTGGCCTGGGACTCTGTTACAGTCATGAGCCACCACAGCTAGTTCTTATCAGCCTGTACTGGGATCTTGAAACCAAAATATTTGAAAACAGACTAAGTGAATTATTTTAAACGTTAGCAAATTAGCTAAAGCAACTGGGCATCAGAAGGTAGGCAGGCACAGCCATCTGGCTCAGATTCGGGTCGGCCGGAACTATACAGTAAGTCATTTTCAAGGTGCTGCGCTCAATCCCCAGCACGGTGACACATGGGTTTAATGGGGTGGGGTGGGGGAGTAAACAAACAAAGGCAACAACAGACGCTAGGACCTGGAAGAAATGCATTGGGCAGTTTCACAGTTCCGGGTGTGGGGGCGGCCACTCTCACCTTAACCCTCAATGGAGACCGTCATCAATCAGCCTAGGCAACAGCCTTCGCTGTCCTGGAGCTGTTGACCCAGACTCTTCACTCGGAGGGTACCTCTTAACAACTGCATTCTTTGAAATTTCTCCAACTTCTTTTTAATATAGCTGGTGAAATTCATATGTAAACCTATGAAATACGACTTCTCAGCCAGACTGAGCCCCTTCGTTTCTTTCCTTAAAAAGAAAACCACGGGCTGGAGAGATGGCTCAGTGACTGAGAGCATTTGGTGCTCTTGCAGAGGACCCAGGCTCCATTCCCTTCATCTACACCAAGACAACTGCTTCTAACTCCAGCTTCAGGGGATCCCATGCCTTCACATGAGGTGCCAACATACACATGCAGGCAGATAATCATACACATAAATAAAAATAATGAATGTATTAAAGGAAAGATTATTTCCTCTGACACAGGGCAATGCCTCTTTTTATGTGTCTTGGAAACTCACCACCTCCTCCAGAAGGCTGGCTACCCTGATGCTTATGGGAGAGGTCACCCAGAGAATGGGAATCACCTAGACAGCACAGATGTGCCAGCTGTAGCTATTTTCTTCCCAGCCCAGGCATGGGAGTGGAAAAGCCCTCAGAGAACTTGGCCAGACCTACCTGTTATCAGAGCCCAGTGAACCCTGTTCCAGACAGACTCCAGATCTAAGGAAGGTTACCATAATAGCCAGTGGCTGTTCAGGTGTTTTTTAAATGTAGCAATAAAATAGCTGGTGGCTCTTTCATCCAAAACGGATTTACCCTGATGTTAAAGCCACACAGAAAGACCCTGGACACAAGGTGTAAGAAAAGTGGTGTAGCTGTAGTGTTGTGGGCCCCACTGTCCATCCACTAACACAACCAGGAACTGGGAACCCAGCTGAGAAATTACCTCAACTGCAGACATGTGGGGGGGGGGGCATTTTCTTGATTGCAATTTGATGCAGAAGGGCCCAGCCAACTGTGCATGGTACCTTCCTGGGCAGGTTGGCCTGAGCTGAAAAAAGAAACTGAAAAAGTCAGTAGGCAGTGTTTCTCTATCATTTCTGCTCCAAGCTCCTGCCTCAGTTTTCCTCAAGGATAGACTATCACCTGTAAACTGAAATAAACCTTTTCTTCCCAAGTTGCTTTTGGCCATGGGTTGTTTTTTTTTTTTTTTTCTTTCCATAGCAAGAGAAACCAAACTAAGAAGGACAAAAGAATATTTCAAGTGCACAATATTAACAACTATTAAAAATTTAGTAACAATGCAAAAAATGCAGAGGCATTTCTCAAAATGGAAGATCCTTAGGGCTAATGAATTTTTGATCTTAATTATTCCATAGAAATGTAAGTTTGACAACATAGTAACTTTTTCCACATTAGAATGGCAACAATTTTTAGTAGACCCTTTTCCATGAAATCCTGGCTTGCTGTGGATATCGCTCTATACACTGTGAATGTGTTGCTCTGATTGGTTAATAAATAAAGTGCTGATTGGCCAGTAGCCCGGCAGGAAGTATAGGTGGGACAAAGAGAGGGGAGAATTCTGGGAACAGGAAGGTTGTCAGGAGAAGCTGCCAGCCGCTGCCATGAGAAGCCAAGATGTAAAGATACCAGTAAGCCACGAGCCACATGGCAAGGTATAGATTTATAGATGTAAGATCTAGCTAGCAAGAAGTCTGAGCCATTAGACCATACAGTTCATAATTAATATAAGCCTCTGTGTGTTTACTTGGGTTTGAGCGGCTACAAGCCCGGGTGGGACTGGAGATAACTCCAGCTACACTGGCTCTCAGAACATGTCCTAAGGAATAACTGGACATGTGCACTGGCTACAGCATAAGGATATTTAAAAGGATTTATTGTAGGATGACAAAGCTGTGTGTATGTGCATGCACCTTTATGTGTTGTTGTGTGTGTGGAGGCCAGAGGTCAACATGGGATGTCTTGTTTATGCTCTATCTTACTTACTTTTACTTTCTGACTCTATGTGCATGAGTGTTTTGCCTGCAATGTGTGTATCTAGACACATATGTATGCTCTGTCCATGGAGGTCAGATGAGCTTCAGCTACAGGCAGTTCTGAGCTGCTTGACATGGGTGCTGGGACCGGAACTTTGGTCTTGTGGAAGAGCAGCAAGCACTCTTAAGCACTGGGGCATCTCTCTGGATCCTCCACCTTTTTTTTAGACAGGGTATCTCACTGAGCCTTGCCTAGCTGGCCACTAAGTCCTGGGGATGCACCTGTCTCTACCCTGCTCCCATGCTCCTTCCAGTGTGTGGTTACAGACATGTGCTGTCATGCCTGGCTTTTAGGCAGGGGCTGGGGATGTGAATGCAGGTATGTAGACGTGCATAGCAAGCACTTGACCCACCGAGTCTCAGCCCCTTTCACCTTATCTTTTGAGTCTCTCACTGAACCTGCGGCGAGCTGAATCACCAGACTGGCTGGCCAACAAGCCCCAGGACCCTGTCTCTGCTTCCCCAGCACTGAGAGTACAGGAGCCTATCACCATGACCAGCTCTTTCACGTGGGTTCTGGGGACTTGAACTCAGGTCCTTACACTTGTATGACAAGCACTTTACTGACCATCTCCCCAGCTAAATTACAGACAGGACACTCCATATAGTAGTAAGTATGTGTAAATGTGTGGCCTGTAAATGAGATGAGGTAAGCACAATAACCAGAAAGAGTCCACCTTGAATCCTTGCTGACATTTGTTGTTTTCTTTTTAAGAAAATCTTTTAGATTTGTTTTATGTGCATGAGTGTTTTGCCTGCATGTATGTATACTGTGCACTCTTTGTGTATCTGATGCCCACAGGGGTCAAAAGAATGCATTGGATCCCCTGGAACTGGAGTTACAGGTGGTTGTGAGCTACAATGTAGGTGAAGAGAACTGAACCCAGCCCTCTACAAAAGCAGCCAGTGCTCTTGACCACAGAACTGTCTCTCTAGCCCCTGTTCTTTGTTTGATGACAGCCGCTCAGCAGCCAAACTCTTAACAGTGGCTGTACCTGGAAGACAGAATGAAGGACGTTTACCCAGGCATGAACTATTAACCTAGAAAGCAATGAGCACCAATTCCATCTAGAACAAATTTCCACACTGAAAATTTAAACAAGAGGTGAAAGGAAGGAATATCTACAGCTCCTCCTCTGGATGGCTGGAGAGCCAGTGTTGGGCTCAGCAGGTCAGAGGGCTACTCAGCCCTCCTCCAAGTGCTTCATCTTTTCCCGCAGAGCGGGCAGCTTAGATCTAAGGCAAGACATATCCACTCGTAGGCCCAAATATGTTTTCAATGGTGACCCACTGATTTATCTGAAATGCCTGGGTTCACACATAGATTTCAGATTTGGGGGGAATTTACAAATCAAGCAAGCAGTGTGTGTGTGTGTGTGTGTGTGTGTGTGTGTGTGTGTGTGTGTGTGTATGTGTGTGTGTGTGTGTAAAATTAAACATAGTAGGATGGACCCAAACTTAAACATGGGAGTTATTTAGGATTCATACACATCTTATATACTGAATATGATTTTTTTTAGTGTATTTGTATTTTGATTGCATGTCACTTGAGGCCAGTTTGGCATTTCTACTTCAGGTGTCTTGTCTTATACTCAAAATTTTGGAGCATCTTGCATTTTCAGATTAGATATAACCCAATCTGTATGACATCATGGGTGAGACTCTAAAGTAATAACTGCTCTTATTCTCAATTTAAATGCTTTTAAAAATTACATTTACCCTGCCCCCTTCATACCTGGAAATAAATGACAACTTGTAGATGTTAGCTTTCTCCCTCCACTCTGTGGGTCCTGAGGATTGAACTCCAGTCACTAGGTATGACTGCAAGCACCTCTACCCACTGGCCCCTAAAACCTGTCCATGGCTAAAGTGATTCAAAAGTCTCCTGTGGCTCAGTTGTCACATTAAAGGGAAGACTTGGGACCTGTGAAAAGTGAAAGTTTCTCCCTACACTTACTTCAAGAGTTCTCCCTCTCAGTTCACATGCTTTTTCTTTGTCTCCTCCTAGTATATTGTCAGGGAGCTGAGGTCCAGCTCTGGGGAGAGACCACAAGTGCCACAAGAGGTAAATCAAAGGCAAACTTACTCCAAATCAGCTTTCAAAAGCAAACAAACAAACAAACAACCAGCAACAGCAGGGACTCTGAAAGCCAGAGGGGAGACCATCTACCAAAAGAGGGTGCTCTTCTCTGCTCAAATGCACAAGCATCAAATGAACCAAATTGGCAATCGATGCTCAATTAATTAGATAAACTAAACTACTACACAAAATTGAAGATGAAAACTACATCTTCAAATAAAAGCAAATTAAGTTTGGAATTCAGTCCTCCAAAATTTATTAGTTTGTTCTGGTCTAATATTTGTGTTTAAAATACCATTTCAAGAACTAAAATAAAACAAAGGCAGAGAAGTATTTTAAGAAAAATAGATAATTTTCAAGAGTTATTTTCTTAAACATTGAATTCTTTTGATCTCTATCAAACTCTACACATCAGGAAAAGTAACATACAGCTAATTAAAAAACACGGACATCCACTTATGGGGTTAAAAGTTATGTTTCTGAACCACACTCTGGCCCCCAACTCCAGCAGAGCCCCTCCACCCCAGAACTCCACATCCAGGGCGTAGCCCAATTGTCATCAGAGAGGCTTCATCCAGCAAGTGACAGGAGCAGATACAGAGACCCACAGTCAAACATTAGGCGGAGCTAGGGGGACCAAGGGCAAAGAAGGATTTCAGGAGCCAGAGGGGTCAAAGACACCAAGAGAACAAGGCTCACAGCATCAACTCAGCAGGGCTCACAGGAGCTCACAGAGACTGAACCAACAACCAAGGAGCCTGCATGAGTCTGCACTAGGTTCCTCTGCATACATGATAGGGTTGTTAGCTTGATGTTCTTGTGGGACTCCTAACAGTGGGGATGGGGGTTGTCTCTGACTCCTGTCTGCTCTTGGGACCCTTTTCCTCCTACTGGGTTGCCTTTTCCAGCCTTGATACAATAAGATTGCCTAATCTTATTGCAACCTGTTATGCTGTATTAGGTTGATATTCCTGGGAGGCCTGCTCTTTTCTGAAGGGAAATGGAAGAGCAGATCTGGTGGGGGTAGGGAGGAACACAACGGATTGAGAGGAGTGGAGAGAGGGTCTGGATGTAATGTATGAGGGAATAAATTCACACACACACACACACAGTAGAATGAGCTGGGGGGTGTATGCAGCACAAAAATGAATGACTAGCAAGAGTGAAGTAGTGGGTTCCATCTCTAGTATCACCAATGTATGTGTTATGGGTTGAATTATGATTCTTGAAAAATTTGTGTGTTTAAGTCCTAAATCCCACTGCCTCGTCTTGTAACTTTTTTGGAAATAGGGTCATTGCAGATCTAATTGATTAGAATGAAATCCCTTGGATAGGGTAGGCCCCAAATCCATAGGATGTTCTTATTATAGGTATGCATGCACACATGCACACATGCACAGGACCGGAGGGAGGGAGAGAGGGAGGGAGGGAGGAAGGGAGAGAGAAAGAGAGAACACCATGTGAAGATAGAGGCAGACATCTAGTTGATAGGATACAAATCATTAGAAGCCAGGCTAAAGTGAGTAGAGATTCTAACAATCCTCAAAAGGAACTATCCCTGCCAATACCTTGATTGAGCAGGTTGGACAGAACACAGGATGTGCAGGCCAAATTGTCTCCAAAGGTTGGACATTACTTATGTGGACACAAGCAGTGGGCTGGCATACAGGATGTGAGTCCTGGTCCAGGTCTGGAGTTTGAGGATATACCTGGGCATCAGGGAGGGTGCTGGTGACAAGATGTGCAAGACCTTGATGAGTGGAAAGGTTGTATATGCTGTGCACAAAGGGCCTTCTACCTTTATATTGAATTTGGTTTTCAAATCCTGGATTGTCTTAATCATTTCTTCTAGCCTTGTTTGTATCTTCCTGGGCATTGCTCAGGTATTTATTCTAAGTTCCCTTGGGCACGTGTACTCCTTTTTTTAGTTCTTTGTCAGATATAGACACAGCAGGATGCCAAAGAACACAAGAGATGCAAGACAAGTTGTGTGTGAAGGGTGGATATGGTATGGGGGGATGAAACCAGGTAGACACTCAGGCTTGGTTGCTGCAACACATGTACATCCTGGTCCAAGCCTGGAAGTCAGTGGTAGTGTGGACTGCGCTGACCTACAGTTGTGGGATATATCTAGGGACTGATAAGGGTATGTGGAGGGGAGGATGGCACACTCGCCAGGCTGCAGATTGCTGCAAGATGTATGAGTCAGGACTATGACTGATGGTGCTGGTTGGAGGGGTTGGAATAGAGTTGAGGAGTCTAGGTCCTTGCTAGGAATAGGGGGCAAGCAAGGACTCTCAGAGGGGATGGCTGGGGCTAGTGATACAAGTTGGATTTCCCCATCTTAAGAGAGATGTGTGGAAAACGGCACAGGGTCACAGATAGGACTTGTGTTTCTAAAGGCATGAGCCAATGGTGACAGGAGCTGCTGGTGTGCGTCTAGAGATCCTCCCTGCAGAAGAGTGTCCTATGGGAAAGGGAGGGCATGGTTGGTGGTGCAAATCACTGGCTTCTGTTTAAGTATAAAAACAAAATTTATATAAAAACTAAAACCTGTAGAATTATACAAAGAAAAAAATTATGGTGTATGTGTGCACGAGTGTGTATATGAGACATGAACACTGAGCCATCTCACTGGCCCCTGAAAAAAATATTAAATTACCCTTCATTCTACCACCCAGTTAAAGAAGGAAGGAAGGAAGGAAGGAAGGAAGGAAGGAAGGAAGGAAGGAAGGAAGGAAGGAAGGAAGGAAGGAAGGGAGTGAGTTAAAGCCAGTGAAGCCAGGCAGGGCGCTCTGCCTACAGTGATAGTTCTCTCCCCAGTGGTTACCTGGCGTGGGGCTCACCCTAACACTGTTAATCATATTTACATTTGCTTTTCCAACCCTGCTTAAGTGATTTCATGTCAGGATTAGCCAAAGGGTATTTTGTGATCTGCTAAAAGGTGTTACTAAAATTCCTTAAATAAACATTAATGCAGGGCTGGGGAGACGGCTCCGTGGGTAAAGCGCTTGTCATGCGACCACAGGAGCTGGAGTTCAGATCCTAACACCCCTGTGAGTGCCAGGCCCTGTAAGCCCGGTATTTAGGAGATGGAGACAGGAATCCTGGAACAAGCTAGTAAGCTACTCTAGCTGAATCGAAGAGCTCTGGGTTCAAGAGAAAGAAATTCTGACTTGAAACACAAGGTAGAGAGTGATCCGGGAAGACACTTTTACACACACACACACACACACACACACACACACACACACACACGCCCACCCTCTTTATTTGTAGAAATGCAAATAGCTGAAAATAAACATGTTGCACAGGGAACTTTGTGTGGAGGAGAGAAGTTTCTACAATAATGTGACAATCTGAAAGTGAAGAATCCCACCTTCATGAAAATCAGAAACAGCTGGAGGCTTTAACAGTTCAAATATTATGTGTGAGTTGAAAGAGAACAAAAAATAAACACAGTTCTACTTCCATCTCCAAGCTCAAAGGTGGGACACATTACCTACTTTCCCCAGTACAAAAGTCAGGTGGTCTCAGATGCAGCCTGAGAATAAGGCCACTTGCCTCTATTCCATTCCAGCTTGTAGGCAGAGACTGTGAACTCTAACAGCCACCAGGATGACCTATACTGAACTGTGAGGCAATCCCTACCAAGGACACAGTATCACCCACTGCTGGGGCAACCTCTACTGTACTCCACTGTTGAACCCACAAACACAGAAATATTTACTGCACGTGAAATGTCATCTGGTGTCTGTCTGTCTTGGCTTCAGATGGCCTAGAGGGAAAGAGGGAAGGTAGGCTGAGAGACTGAGTGAGTGAGGAGATACCCTGTAAACATGAGGGCTGGGCTGGGGTCTGGATTCAGTGACTCCACCCTATCCAGCTGCACAGTAACACAAAGCTAGTTGCTACAGCACCTCCTGGAGGCCCTCATGTGAAACACTGCCATGGAACATTTTATAGGTGCCCAGGTTAACATTTACTTCTTCAAATGACAGCCATTTAATATTTAATACCAAAAGAATACAAAGCAGGATACAAAGTTTGATCCTGACGAATAAAAATGTTTTATTATATGAATTTCCAATTTTATTTTATTTGAGGTAAGGTCTCACTATGTAGCCGTGGCCAGCCTGGAACTTGCTATTTAAATTGGGCTGGCCTTTGACTCATAGAGAGCCACCTGTTTCTGTCTTCTGAGTGCTAGGATTAAAGGCATGTCACCAAGCGTGGCTCTGAATTTCCAATTTCACATGAAGCATATTCTCAGAGAACTAATGGCTTAGGTATATAAATATTCCATAAGTTCATAGATAATGCAAAAGCAAAGCAAAGCCCCCCCCCCCAAAAAAAAAAAGTTTGATGGAAAGGAGACAATTACTCTCAGTCCAAGGTAAGGAGTTGGTTTTAAGGTATACCATGGGATAGGGGCACAAATGCATGCCTGAACAAAACAAAAGCTAAAGAGTAAAAGGATTAAAAATGAAGCCTGGCTGGGCGGTGGTGGCGCATGCCTTTAATCCCAGCACTCAGGAGGCAGAGGCAGGCGGATCTCTGTGAATTCGAGGCCAGCCTGGTCTACAGAGCGAGATCCAGCAAAGCTACACAGAGAAACCCTGTCTCGAAAAAACAAAAAAAAAAAAAAAGAAGAAGAAGAAGAAGAAGAAGAAGAAGAAGAAGAAGAAGAAGCCTGTGAAGAAAACTTTTTCACCCTTAAAGGAGTAGGTAAATAAGGATAGTATAATGAACATATGCGTCAACTTTTAGTCTTCCGATATCCACGAGCACTGCAGTAAGGGCTATTAAAAAGGTGTCTGTCTATAGGGGGGCTGGAGAGATGGCTCAGTGGTTAATTCCCAGCACCCACATGGCAGTTCACAACTGTCTATAACTCCTGTTCCAAGGATTCAACACTCTCACCCAGACATACATGCAGGCAAAACACCAATGTACATAAAATACAAAATAAAATAAAAAAAAAATAAAAGGCGTCTATTGCCAGAGAGGAGACTGAGCAAGCATCAGGCTTGGAAATTAGGAAGCAGACAATGACAAGGGCTGCCAGGAACCAAGACAGCCTCAAGTCCATGCAGTCAACACAGCCTCCAAAGACTTAGGAATGGTGGTGTCTCTGGAGACTGAGTGATAAGGAGCAGTCACAAGAGCCTCTGTGACAGGTGGAGTTCCAAGATGGGCTGCTTGAACTTCCTTCTAGCCAAAGCCACATCACGGAGACTGGGCTGTGCTTAACTTACACCAGATGCTGTCTTCACCGACAGACGGCAGAGTGGCCTGCTGACTTTGCTGTGATACAAACTCCCCACAGAGGCCAGAGAGTTACAAGTAGCTGCTGCAAGCTCAGAGTCGCAGTCGCAGCCTTTGAGCATTGAGGAACCAGACTCAGCCAGTGACTATATAAGCCTGGATGGGTTTCTAAAGAGAACACGTGACAGCCAGCTCTGGCCTGCAAACTCAGGAGACCCTGAGCAGGAGGCTGAGCTAAACTGGCCCACGTTACTAAATGTGCACACTGTTTGGAATTGCTACATTTGCAGTAAGCTGTCAGGGAGTAACAGACATTTTGCTAGACTGGCTGTATTTTCTAGAGATGAGGGAAGAAAAATAAGTGGGTCTCTACACCAGGGTCATTAATATGGATGAGGGCAGAGGTGCCGTGCTGAACAGGAGCTTAAACAATCTGGACAATAAGACTCCCAGCTTTCTTCAGCTCCCACAAGGCAGTCTAGCTTTGCCCAGCTTTGCTTTCTTTTAGTAAGCATGAGCAGACTGGATGAAGCTCTCAATATAGGCGTTACATCTGCAGGAGACAACCAAAGAGCATAGTGCCTCTCTAAAATATAATTCATTGACCAAAACTAGAAAGCAGCTAGCAACAGGAAACTGAAATTGAAGAGAAAAAGAAATTTCAAGACAATTTTTTTTCCTTTTGGAAATTAAAAGTGAAGGCAAACAGATTTCAAAAACTCCAGGGAGAGTCTGCTGACGTTTCCTAAAAAAGTAAAAGTTTCAAAAGAAGTTTCAAGAAAAACACTAGGAAAAATGCTCCCTAAAGGATAAACACAGGCATGGAGGTCACAGAGTGCTGAGAAACCCCTTAAACTGGGTGTGGTGGTGCATTTCTGTAACCCCAGGAAAAGTACTGGAAGTTGAAAGCCAGCTTGAGCCACAAAGGGAGAGAGAGGGGGTAGGGGGGTAGGGGTGGGGAGCAGCTCAAACAAAATACTCCCCTCCCCACAAACCAACAACAGGCTGGGGAGATGCTCAAGAAGAAAGCGCTTCCCGTGTATACAGGCTTGAGTTCAGATGGCCAGCAGTCATGAAGCAGGCCATTGTGGTGTTCACGAATAATCCCAGCAATATGGGGCGGAGACAGGTGAATCCCCAGCGGCTTACTGGCCAATTAGTTAAAATGATAAGATTCAGCAGGTTCAGTTCCTGTCTCAAAAACTAAAGGTTAGAGAGTGACTAGGAAGACACCTGACATGGCTGTCTGCCACCACACAGCACGGTGAGGTAAGAGCTGCTCGTCGGATGGCCACTAAACTGCAGTTTCTCTCCTGTATACCTCTCCTAGTACAGTTAACTAAAGGCATCATCAACACTTGCCACTTTGGTGTTTTATTAGTGGGTATTTACGCTGACAATGACCGTGGAGGACACAGGAGGCTACCAGGGAAGACACTGCTGAGTGATAAAATTAGAGCACTCAAGACTCACTTGGCATGACATCTGTCATGAGGTGTGGCTGCCAACACTGGAGCAGCAGCAGCTGCAGCACTGGTCCCCAGTCCCCAGAAACCTGAACAGGGGACAGAATGTTCATCTCCAGCCAGCCAGGACAGTCAGCTATGAGCACAAGCCTCTGTCCTTGGGCTGCTCCACCAGCAATACCAGCTAGAACCAGCCTTCACTCTAAGGCGAACAGAGCCCACAGACACAGTTCTGCCGGGAGTTCAGGGTCTTTCCACACAGAATACAAGGCCCAGAGCAGCAAGTATAAAGTGCATTCTCATGTTTACAACAGTACAGAAACATCCACTTAGACCTTCCTATCTGGTCGTTCTATGCTGGATGCAAAAGAAGCTTGACTGCTGGTGGACGGCTAAGGCCAATCAGGAAGGCCTTTAAAGAGTCAAGACATTCTGGATAGAGCAACTCCACAGCACGCTCTTAAAGTATCACTCTGGGGAGAATTTTCCCACATTTTGCACCAAAAATCAGGCTGGGAGCCTTCTGGTAAGTGACCTTAACCTGCCTACAGCCACTCAGCTATTAACTGGAGGAGGCTAGATTCAACCCTCTGTGTCCTGAAGCTTCTCTACACACAACCTCCGACTGCCCGAGGGAGAAGCCTCACCTCAGCTAGTGTTTGGAGTGAGGAGCCTGGTAATCCCAGGAAGTTATGATATTGAAGCCAGGAAGATGGAACAGGCAATCCAGAGTCAAGAGGCATGTGCTCAGTGGGGGATGAGTGGGGTCCATGCCTCCTTCAGCTTTTCTTGAGATGAAGAATGAGAGAACAGCTCCATGCCCATTACTATCAGGGAAAGATGAAAAGTGGGCCAAGGAGTAAACATTTCCTCTCTAGAGCAACCAGGCTTCTCTGGGCAGAGAGCAGAAGGTGGGATCAGGCTGAGAACCTGACATAAGAGATGTCTGACCACGAGCGTTTGGAAGTGACCGGGAATAAGAGTAGACTAGAGTCTGTTTCCCTTCCATTCAATACCTACAGCACAATTCAAACACAAAAGCAGTAAGAAGCTGGAGCCTGCTCACAGATAAGCAGTAAGAGTCTCTAGTAACCAAGGTGGAAGGAAATGCAAGTTTATGCATCACAACATACTCGGTGTTGTTTAAATGAATGTGGGGTCATAACAAAGGGCTTCTAAACACACAATGACCAGAACTCAAATGCAAACACATAATGAACCAAAAAAGGTATTTCAGGAAAGGCAAGCCTTCATTGAAGCCTTCACCTGGAGCACACAACATGTGCACTTGGCACTGTGCATGCAGACAGGTACAATGCCAGTTAACACTGTCTCAGACACTTTGGCTGGGACTCTGAGACTGAGACTATTGTAGTCCATGAGCTGCACTTTCTATTGTACATGGAAAGTTCTGTGCTGTAACAGAAACAATGCTTTAATTAGGGAAAACACGCTTTTAGTATTTTCCCACCATTCCTTGGCACATAAGTATAAAATTAGTACATCTTGGAATTGAACTGTGCTACAATGTTTGAATTTTAAAAATACTTATTAATTCTTCAAGAATTTCAAACAATGTATTTTGATCATATTCACTCCCATTCCTCCAAAATACACTCTTACCTCCCTTTGCCAACTTCCTGCGTTCTGTTTTTACAAGGTTTGATTTTAAAAACTGTTAGGTTGTTAACCTGAATCTCACAATAAGTTACTAAAAACTGCTTAATGAATGTTAGCTGGGGACAAGGAAAGAATTTCTGACAATTTCTGAAATGGCCTTAAATATACTTCTGCCATTCTGTATGATGTATTTATGAGAAATATTTTCAATGATGACTATAAAATCAAAGTAACAGTCTATGTTCTATATCCTGCAAGATCAAATATTCAGCTAAGATATAATTAATTCTTCATCTAAAATGAACCAGCACATCCATCCCATTAGTATGTAGGTTTGCTTTGTCTTTAGGAAGTGGTAAAAGTATATGTATATCAGAGAACTGCTTTAAAATAAATTTATTATTTATTCACAGTAAATATTTGATTTTTATATCTATTTTACACACACACACACACACACACACACACACACATACCATGGTTCTGTAAAAAATCTTGGAGAAAGGGGTTGTATAAGTGAAAAAAACTAAGAGTCCTGCTTTATAGGGATGGGTCAAAGGGAAGTGGAGTAGTTGTGAGCTTAAGCGAGGGGGGGAGTTAGATCTGAGCCCAATGTAGATGTTTCATATCAACTATTTAGTTGATAAGAATAAGAGAAGGGCCTTTAATCCCAGCACTCTAAAGGCAGAGGCAGATTTCTCTGAGTTCCAGGCCAGTATGGGCTACAGAGGGAGACTCTGATCCCAACTATAAATAAATATATAAAAACAAATAAGAGAAGGAAGAGGGAAGAGGGCTAGATGTCTTGCCACAGAGCAAGTCTGCCGGCCCTGGCTGTATGAGACAATGTCCAAAAAACAAAGCAAAGCCAAACAACAAAACGGTAAAGCTTTCTACCTTTTCACAAATTTTAACTGATACAATGTGAATTATTTATTTATGTAGGTATTTATTTATTGTGTACTGGTGTTTTGTCTGTGTACCACCCACATGCCTAGTACCTGTGGATACAATGTGAATTTATTCATCCATCCACCTATCTGACTATTCATCCATCCATCCATCCATTCATCCATCCATCCATCCATCCATTTATCCTGTGTTGGTGCTTTGTCTGGGCACCTCCTGTGTGCCCAGTGCCAGTGGAGACCAGAGGAACACACTGGGTCCCCTGTGGATTAAAAGGGTTTATTTAAATACATGTGAAGCCATGTGTTCATGAAAGCAGATCATTTCTGACAAGACTTTCAAGTGTACTTTCTGTTATTTCAGAGATTAGTTTTAAAATAAAAATGAGAACTATTTTTCAACTTAGTTTCACAGACCAGTTATTTCACGTCTGGATCTGCACAGAGACGTGTGTGCACACACATGCATATGTTACAGGGGATTTCGAGCTGTCTGACATGGGTGCCGGGGACTAAACTCCGGCCTTCTCCAAGAGCAGCAGCACTCCTAACTGCTGAGCCTTCTCTCCTGCAGGGACTTGCCATCCTAATCAATATGCTAAACCAATGACTAACTTGTCTTTTCTACTAGACTGAAATACTTAACACCCTATTAGTAACAGACAGAAGGAAAGGCAGACCAGTGGGTGCTGGCAGGTGTCACCTGCCCCTGGGGAGAGTTCAGAGCCAGCAGCAGAGCACTATGTGCTACTCCAACCAGCCGCTGTCTGCTGGGTGCCAAGAGAGGAAACTCTTACACTTCTTTAGATCCGAATGTCCTCATTTGTGAAGTGAGGAATCAAACTAAATATAGCCCCCCTTTCATTTTAAAAACTTCCAAGAAAAGCTAGCATCTTTTGGAAAGAGAACTAAAGTTTGTTTTCACTGAAATACTGTGTAGGTTTGTATAGAACAGTTCGATTTTCTTTTTAATGTAATCTCTATTCCTTCCCAAGACTGAGGCTCCAACATGGCCAGGTCAACTTTCCTCTATGCATTCCTAACACTGCACACAATTCTGGCATTCAAAGAGTGGATACATCTGGGTGAAGGCTAGTGAACAGTAAGGGAAACGAGAAAAAGTTTATCTAGCACAAATTGCTTATTTCCCAAATTCCACAGGTAGGTAGGTAATTTTATTCACTGGTTATTTATTTTAGATATTCCTACTTTAGTTACAAAGTCAGAATGTAAAGACTTATTCAACATGTTACAACCTCATGCCTCTCCAACCTTCATCCAATGGGTCATGTTCCAAAAGCACTACTTAAAAGCAAAACAAATCCAAAACCACCCACTAGTGTAGAAAGAAGAGGAAGGGAAGGAAGAGCTCACAGGAGGAAATGGAAGAGGAGAGGAAGATCAGAGAGGAAAAGAGGAAGGGAAGATATCACAGCATTCTTAAAAGCTAATTTTTCCCCCTAAAACCGGTATCTTACCTGCACTGCAACTAGACAGTAAAAGCAGCAGCTCAGATTGTTAGAAATAGCTAAAACCTCGAAGGAAATAGTAGTCCGTCCTCTTCCCCCTTTCCTAATGCCTTTTATTTCAATGTTTATTTATGTAGATTAACTACAGAACAACATACCAAAATTTAATGTTGTTTCAATTCTTCACAAGAGCTCTTCAACAATAATCTACAAATTGGTGCAGCTGTATCCTTTACCCTGAGGCTTTCCTTTCTCTTCCTTCTGTGGTGAGGTCTTTATACACTCTTGCAGGACTAGGCCTCCTCACACGCTTCCGGCCTCTGCCTCCTGAGGCTGCCATCGCACCTGCTTGGCAGTGCTTTTCTAAGAGCTGAAAGATGGGTGGAGCTGGGGTGTACCTCAGAGGTATGAAGTTTGTATAAGCACATCCTAGCATGTGTAGGATCCTGGGCTCCATATTACACACACACACACACACACACACACACACACACACACACACACACACGAGAGAGAGAGAGAGAGAGAGAGAGAGAGAGAGAGAGAGAGAGAGAGAGAGAGAGAGAGAGAGAGAGAGAGAGAGACAGAGAGAGAGAGAGAGAGAGAGAGAGAGAGAGAGAGAGAGAGAGAGA
>CABHPQ010164732.1:0-20175 GCA_902168405.1 Peromyscus aztecus | reverse complement strand
TTACTTTCTCCCTTAAAATAATTATATAAAAAGTAAGCAGGTATGGAAATGTTTTCATCTAGAAAACACTCTGAAAAGTAGAAAGTGATATTAGATTCTTGCTGCTCTTGAAGAAAGAAAGAATATCACACCAAAACTTTAAATAATATGTCCATGAACATGCAAGTTATGAAAATCACACTGTCTGGTTTAACGACTACTGTCACTATACCGCAGGTGTTCAATCCTAGACTTGCTTAATCAACTTAAGTCGAAGCATAAAAACATATTTTGATTTACATGAGGCTGAGGTTTCCCTTGAAATAAGATTTCTAGTGTTAAAATTCAGACCACCAGGATGATAATATATTATCCTTCCACAGGTAAAAAAAATAAACACAATACAAAAGGCCCCTGTCTAGGAATGGTTGAATGTTAAATGATAATATTTGTTTTTTTTTAATAGCACTTACCAGAATGGCTGTCTCATCTTGAGGGTTTGAAAGGTTAATTATTTTATCAGTATTGTTGCTGTTTTCTTCTTTATTCCCTTTGTCCTAGATATTTTGGCTGTATTTCATTATGTATAATTTAAAAACCTACAGTTAATGTCAGTTTCTTATGAATATATATGATCACTTCATATTATCTATTAAAGGAGTAGCTATTATTTCAGGTACTTCCCACTGTGTGGTAAACTTCCTGAGATAGTACAAGGATCACTATGGATTCAGCAATGAAAGATGTAGCGAGTCAATCACTGTAGACAATATTCATGATTTCAATCCAGTTGCATACATATATAGTCTCAGAATATGGAAACATGAGAAGTTTCTTACTATTTTAATTTTTTGTTTTATTATTTTATTATTTATTTATTTATAGGGGGTTTGAGACAGGGTTTCTCTGTGTAGCCATGGATGTCCTGAAATTCTCACTGTAGACCAGGCTGGCCTTGAACGCAGAGATTCTCTTGTCTCTGCCTCCTGAGTGCTGGGATTAAAGGCATGCACTATCACAGTTTGGCAAATCATTTCTCCACAAAAGGAAATAAAGTTCACTCTTTAAATTTTCACATTGGGTAAGAAAACCATTGCTTAGTTATCCAATAAGAAGTTCATCCAAATTCTGATTTGTTTATGTCTGTGAGTTTAACAATTGCCTGCCCTTTCCATCTACACCAGTTGCTGCATCTGTGTAGTTAACATAACAATGTCCAAAGCATTTACAAGGTCACTTATATACACCCTTTTCCCTTCCTGGATTTCCTCTCTTTTCATTCTTAATGTGGAGAATTAAAATTTTTGGAATATTTTAGAAAACAAGTGTTTTTCTACTGAACATTATTTTTCATTCCACAATAATTATACTGGACTTTCTACTTATAATTATTATAAAGCTATCATATTATAAATGTAATACATCGCCAGGCGGTGGTGGCACATGCCTTTAATCCCAGCACTCGGGAGGAAGAGCCAGGAGGATCTCCGTGAGTTCGAGGCCAGCCTGGGCTACAGAGTGAGTTCCAGGAAAGGCACAAAGCTACACAGAGAAACCCTGTCTTGAAAAAAAACCAAAATAAATAAATAGATAAATAAATAAATAAATAAATAAATAAATAAATAAAATAGAAATAAATAACTAAATAAATATAATAGAAATAAATAAATAAATAAAATAAATGTAATACATCAGTTCTTTTGTAGTTTGGTTTCTTCCATAATTAAATCATGTTCCCTCCAGATGGGAACATGGTTTTATAATATTATATTTCAAATAAATTATATATTTCAAATAAAAAATACAGATAAACAATGACATGCCTTCTCTTTCTTTTGTTTGTGAACCTGTGAATGCAAGGATCTAGATCTTCAGTAGAATACTTCACAATTCTTGAGCAAGTAACAATTAAATGAAAGAATGAATGAGACACCCAAAGGGACTCTGTCTATGGTCACGTCCTTTTATGAGTTAATACAGTTATTCCTGTGATACTTTCATTCATGAAAGTGAATTGAAAAAATTTCTCAATCCCTCTTATAGAATCTAAAACTTAAGACTCTTTCAAATTAGTATCATTCATTAATGTTAAATTAAAATTTGGTAATTGGAGAGGCAGAGGTATAATTCCTAATAGTGTCACCTAACAAGTAAACAATTAGATTTTTTTTTCAGAATTCAACAGTCTTTATGCATTAGAAATTAGGAACTAACATGATGCATAAAGTATTGTCAAATATTAACACATTGATAGTAATCTGGTTAAAATTAAATAGAGGGAGTTCAATATATACAAAGATTTAGCAAAAAGTAGTTTCAAGTATTGGGAAACTGTAGGACTCCAGCCAAGTAGAACAAAAATCAACGTACATATATGGGCTAACAGTGGGCAGCACACACTATGGTCAAATAATTCAAGATTTCCTCTGGTTGGTTTGTTATGATGAAGCACTACAATAATTAAAATAGCAACTCAATATGTAAAAATGTTCCTGTTGGTTTCCCATGGTAGAAACATGGTATAATTAGTTTGTATATGAGATTTTGAAAAAGTTCTTCACAGGGTCCCATGGCTTTAGAAGTAATTATTTGCATTAGAATAGCAATTCCATAACTGTGACAATGAATTACAGGACAATATGATTAGTTTGGGATATGTTTTAATTAGTAAATAGATACCTAATTAAATCTGTAGCCTTAGTAGAAGAAGAAATAAAAAAAAATTCTGTAGTAATCGTCCTGGAATCATGAACTGAGTATGAAGGCCAACTGTGAAGAGGAGTAAAGAAGTGACTAGGAGTACAAGAAGTACTATACACAATGAAAGACCCAGATATGTAATGTGACTTAAAAATAAGAATTTTCAAGATGGGGCACAGGGCCTGGAGGGATGATTTACCAGTGAAGAGTGCTTACTGATCTATCGGAGGACCAGAGTCCAGAACCCAACAACTACGCAAATGCATGTAAATCCACATCTCACTTCTGGCCTCTGTGGGCTCACAGGCCTGTGTGGGCTCTCAAGAGTATACACACAAACATATACACTGCAAACTGTTGCAAGTAACACAAAAATGGTGGTTGGCAGTCTAGACAACTTACCCTCTTTTACTACAAATTTGTCATACTATTGTATGTTGGATTAAAGGAAATATATTTAAATGTTCAAAAAAGAAGGGAATCTATATACCTTGAAATATTATACTTACAATGGCAGCTAACAGATTGTATTCACATACCATGTGAGATCATTCTATTTCACCAACATTCAGTGTTGTCAATGTCACAGTGAAATGTAGTATGTGTAAATAGCTCAATGAGCAGAGAAAAATAAATAATCTAGCAGAAGTCTAAGATTATAATATTCTTAGCAATTAGACAAGAGCAGATGGTATTCACTGGATCTTACCTCTATACTGATTTATTTGTCAGTAAAGAATTCATGGGATGATTCATGAGTCTCTGGTTGATGATATTAATAACCTTGGTGTTTACAGAACACTATAATTCAGAAAGCACCTTCATGTGTACTATCTGGGCAATCTTCCTAAGAAACATACATGGTCACCAGCAAGGACACAGCTGCTCAAAAAGAAAGAATCAGGTATTATGTGAACTAATGATTTCTGCTTTTTTAATTTCATAGAAAATCATCTTTTCTTTATCTTATTTTCACATCTGGTACAATGAACTATGGTATATTTCCTAAGTCATTACACACCTGCCTACTTTACTATAAAAATGTGGAATGCATACAAGTACCACATAGTTATGTTTTAAATGTATATATCTTTTCTTTCCACTTATGCTGAGTACAAGCCTTATATTCTATATTAATTTTCAGTACAAAAACTATAGGAAAAATAACACTTGGGCATCTTCATAGTTTGAAATTCCTATCAAGCTGCTGTTTGACAGCCTACTAGATAGTCCTTTATGATCTTCTTTCCTACTGTACAACACTCAAGAAACTATTAAAGCTCATAGTCTTTGCACTTCAAGTAAATTTCTGAGATATAACTGTGACTTACCAGAGGGGTGCAAAGAAACTTTAAAAATAGCACCTGTCTTTTAGACTAAAAGAATCATTTAACTTGAAATGCACGCTGGAGCTGCAGAAATTGAGATGAATATATTTCATATGATTCTTACTATTTCTACTTCAACATATAGGAAAAGAAATGAAGTGTAGTCTTCCAAAGTTTAGGCTAGAAAAACAGAATGGTTTAAAAACCTCCAAGTCTTTTTAAAGTGATTAGCTAAGACAAAGATGGAACTACATGTAGTTTCACTGTTGTTATTTCACTTTGTTGTCTAGTCAACAAACACATCCTGGAAGCAGCCATGTTTTTAGCATAGATAACAAAACTGACAAATACCTTTCGGTTAAACTGTGAAATGGACGATGGAAGTCCACCATGACTTAAGATTCTATCATGGACAAGCAAGTAATCTTTGTATTCTTTGATTTGATAATTTCATTAAAAAAAACCCAAGCACAAACATTAAACATTTGGGGAGTCTGTTTGTATGCATCTATCTGAAAAGAAAGACTGTTTTGAAGAATCTCACACTTGTAAGACAAAAGCAAATAATATATGCATACTAATTCTATACACTATATATGTGCTGTATTTTACAAAGAAGATTCTAATGAGTATTTGTGACTTTGAACTCTACTGAATATGATTGGAATATGCTTTATAGATTCAATTTCAGTTAATGGCAATATCCTGGCATTTTTATAGTTAGCCACTAATGGACTTTTTTGTTATTGTTGACACATAATTTCATTGTCAAGCACAGTTTTATAATCCTTCATAAACATTACATTGAGGAATGCTAACTTAGCCATTTAGCCCATTCAGATGGATTTCATGTCCCTAAAAGGGAAATGTGAAACCAAATATGATGGCTCATGCCCAAGACATCAGAGTTCTGAAGGCTTGAGTCACTTGTAAGATCAAAGTATGTGGATCATGAGTACAAAATCAGTGTGAGCTAGTGAGCCACTACCAAAAACATGAAATAAATTTAAAAACTAACCTGGAGTTGAATTTCCTCCAAGTTCTAAAGATTATAGGAGTCTAATGTATCTTCCAGTAAAGTTAGTTCTAATGCTGTTTATCTCCAAATTGTAGCTCTAAATTTTTATAAATATCTTTATTTCTTTCAAAAATGTATTCGGCTTTAGTAGACCAAATGAAAGCTATCAGCTAAGCATTGTAAAATTAATTACTAAACTTTGATCTTGGGTTTCTTTGTGCTTGCTCATATAGTGAATATTTGTCTATAGAGTGAAGAAAAATATCTTCCTGGATGGTGTCAGTGTGTAAATGAAAAAGAAATCATGTCTCCAAGAGAATGTACACACGGGAGGAAAATATCAAGAAGGTGGATTAATCTCCATAGTCAGGGTCCTAAAAACACAAAGCAGTTTGGAAAAGTCAGGCACAGATTTTGAGTCATCTCTAAGAAATGACTTGTAACAGTAAGACAGAGAAGAAAAAATGATGTTGTGGAATATTATTTTAACTAGGCAAAGATGTGTTAGGTTTGTTTATGCTTCAGAATATTACTTAACTATGTGAAAGTGTGTTACATTTGTTTCTGCTGCCTTTGATAATGATGTAAAGATGTGTTACATATGTTTATGCTACATTTGTTTAATTATGGAAAGATGTGTTGCATTTGTTTCACCTGGCTTGCCTAAGGCACCTAATTGGTCTAATAAAAAGCTGAACAGCCAATAGCTAGGCAGGAAAGAGATACGTGGATCTGGCGGGCAGAGAGAATAAGTAGGAGGCAGAATCTAAGAGAGAAGAGAAGAAGGGGAAGAGAAAGGAGGGAGTAAGAGATAGAGATACCCAGGGCCAGCCATGCAACCACCAGCCAGCAGACACAGAATAGGACATACAGAAAGAAAGGAAATAAAGAGAAACAGATTAAAAGAAGAGCTAAGATAAGGCTAAACCTTCATAACTAATAAGTAGTCTCCATGTCATGATTTGGGAGCTCGTTGGTGGCCCAAAATAAAGTCTGGTACAGAATGATGTAACCTTCAAGCAAAAATCCAAAGGCATGAAGGTGTGAAATAGCAGGCAAGGTTTTCAATAAATGGCATCAATTGAGTAGTGCTGTCACATTCCTTCTAATAGATTGAATGTGACTATTATTTGACAGGCTAAGTCATTCTTTCCTCAATTGCTAACTAATAAGCTTTAATAAGACAGTAAGGGGTTATATAAATAATTGAATTGATTACCTTATAAAATAAAACAGGATATAAATTTTTAAAGTATAAAATTAAATATAAAAGATAATGTATGATTTTTTAGCAAATATTGCCACGTAGCCATTAATTACAGAATTACAGATTTTTTTTGTATTTGACTTCCTTAATTTTTGACTTATTTTTTATCATTAGCATTCTATCTTTTACCTGTGTAACAATCTGTTATTTCATTTAAACCTAACTTCTAAAGAGTCATGATGTTTTAACAAGATTCATGCATATGCATACTATTTTTCTAATTATTTCCATATTATCTCTGTACTGGAGGAGAAGCGAGCATGGGTATCAGTTCCTTAATTCTTGCCAAGAACCATAATTGCTTTCCTTTCTCTTGAACTGCAGTTAGTGAGGAGGGGAACTTCAAATGGCAATTGGTCCGCTAACCCTGCCACAGTTAATTAAGTTAAATAAGCTATATTTCCTTCTTTTAAAAAATCATCAAAGCAATGGTATGGGAAATGATTTAATTATACTTGAAATGTACCTCAGAGCACTCAGAGGTTGGTGTGAAACAAGACTTCCCTTGGGGAGCATTTATGAAATGTTTACTATGTGCTATGTTGTGACGTCTTCAGATGAATGGGACTGCACCTTCTGTCTGAGAATGTAAACCACAATTATTATTAAGAAATGGACCATAGAACAAGAAAGGGCTTGTCCATTTTGGGTACCATTTATAAGTGTTTTGGAAGAGTTTCAGGATTGAAACAAGGCTATTGGTTGAAGCAAACTAATCAGGCTTAAGTGATTCTAGATTCTGAGGTATCAATCCTATCATATGTAAATTTGAGTTGTGGCATCTATCCTGGCCAAGTGTAAAATATATTACACATATATTAAGCAAATATATATGTATATACATATACATATATATATATAGAGAGAGAGCAAATGTTTATCATTCATAGCTACCACTTTTGACTAATACTTAAAACTCCCAGAAAGTATTTCTTTTTTCATAGAAGTCTTAATATTTTCAAGTGCTAAATATTTTTAAGCATCTGTTAACTTGTATCCACACTTTTCAGAATAAATATTTTAAGATGAAGGTAAAAATGTACCAAGTCATAAGATTTTAGGTAAGTGGATATCATTGAACAGCACCAAAGATATTCTCTGTGACCCACATTTTCTAATGCACGAAGCAGAAAGGAGATCATCATGTGTACAGATCACCCTGTTTCTTCAGAGTAGTTGTCACCAGGAGATAACTTATTTCCTTGACTATTCAATCTAAAACAAAGGTTTTGTAAGAGTGATTTTGTCTTCATTATTATGTTCCTACCATATAGAATATTGGCTGGCATACCCAATACATATGAGTTGAAAGAAAAAATGAATTGTCATAATAGAACCTTCATCCAGTAACTGATGGAAGCAGATGCGGAGATCCGCAGCACTGGGCCAAGCTCCTGAAGAATGACCGAAAAGAGGGAGGAATTATATGAACAAGGGGTGTCAAGATCATGATGAGGAAATCCACAGAGACAGCTAACCCGAGCTAGTGGGAGCTCACTGATTCTGAACTGACAGCTGGGAAACCTGAATGGGACTGAACTAGACCCTCTGAATGTGGGTGACAGTTGTGTGGCTTGGGCAGTTTGTGGGGCCTTGGGCAGTTTGTGGGACCAGGACTTATCCCTAGTGCGTGAACTGGCTTTTTGGAGCCCATTCCCTATAGTGGGACGCCTTGTTCAGCCTTGATGCAATGGGAGGGCCTTGGTCTTGCCTCAACTTAATATGCCAGACTTTGTTGACTCCCTGTGGGAGGCCATATCCTCTCTGAGGAGTGGATGGCGGATGGGGTAGAGGGAGGTGGGAGGGGAGTGGGAGGAGGGGAGGGAGGGAGAATTGTGGTTGGTATGTAAAACCAATATTAGAATAAATATAATGAATTTCATATTTTGATAAAAACTGAAAACAAATTGTCCATGAGAAAGTAGTATCAAATTATATTCTTACCAGCCTTGTAAAATAATATTCTGTGCCTTGTAATAGTGGCATATTTAAAATATGAATTTCTGATCTATGGGGTTTAAGACATGACCTGTTGGCAGCCATACGCAATCCTGGTACTGAGGAAGCTAAGTGAGAATCCCCAGTAGTCAAAGGTACAGTGAGCTGCAGGACAGCCTGAGCAGCCAAGCAAACCCATGAAGAGAATGATTTCTTGTTTCTGGAGTTTCAGCTCATTCTCCGCACTCTGAAGAGAACTGTAAGAATGCCCTGTGCGTGTTTGCTTGCTTGTTTGTTTTTCCCTCTTCAAAAGAAACGATCTACTCTGTTACTTTTAATAAGGTTTACAAGTGTGGTCTGTGTGTGAGTGTGTAAGCATGTGTGCACTGGTTCCCGTGGAGGCCAGAGGTGTTAGTCTTCCGAGAAGCTGGAGTTCAAGGCTGTGTTTCGAGCTGCTGAAGTCAGTGCTGAGAATTGAACTCAGGTTCTCTGGAAGAGCAATAACCATGCTCAACAGCGGCACCATCTTGCAGCACCGTGTTTGCCTTCACTCTTCATCCAAATCAACAGCTATATATTTTAGTTATACCATTGGTGCACAGAATCAACTATTTATTCGAATTTTTGTTAGGGGGGGGGGTGAGGAGATAGGAGAGAGGTAAAGAGAGAAATAGGGAGAGAGAGAGGTGGGGACAGAGTGAAGGGAGGGGGGAGGTATTTGAAAATTTTTTTTAGTCTTATTTTTCAATGCAGCAACAAAGAAATAGTAAAATGAAAACTATGCACTGAAGGATGTTTTCTTCTCAGTACTCAGAGAGCACTATATATAGGGCACACAAAAATTGGTGCTTATGAAATTAAATTTTCATGATATTTTACAATTTTCTAGTTTGGGCAGGTTTTTTTTTCCATACTCCAGGAACTGAGCCAATGGGTAGTACCATTATTCTCTTATAAAGCAGAAGAGAAAAAAAATTGTGAAAATGTATACTGCGTCTGAATCATGTAAAACCAGATGTGGTATACATACTTTGCTTGAAATAAAACGAAATGTAGCAAAATTAAAATACACCTTTTTTTTACCATTGTGGAAAAAGTTAAAACATAATATATCACTGGTCACCTAATTTTATTTTTTTAACCTTTTTGCCTGTTGCAGTTTACTATTATAAATTCAATATATAAAATTTATTGTTTCAAACTAGTCAATTTATACAATCTATAGAGATTGAAGTTATGATTTTTATTAAATAGTGATATATTAATGATTGTGAGTTTCAGAAATTAAGATTTTAATATATAAATATATTTAGGATGATTTTTTGAGACTGTTCACATATGAATAGACATTCTTTAAAAATGTTGTGATGCTATCATAAGCCAATTGCTATCAATGGAAAAATATTGGTGTCTATTGACCAACTGTTATGTTAGGAACATTTAATCTTCACAATAGCTTTTTAATTAAATTATTGCCCTTGAATAAATTTAACCAGTAATACACTAAGGGAGCTATAGAAGGAAATAGAATTTGTATTTTAATGACTTCAAACTCTGTATTCTTCACTCAGAGTTATTAAATAACTTTTGGAAGATCATCTTCAGTACGTGTGAAATGGCTCAGTACATAAAAGTACTTGCTAGTAAGCCTGTAACTCTGTGTTCAGTCTCCAGAAAGAAGTGATTGACTTCTACAATTTGTTCGCTGACATCCACATGAATGCCTTGTCATGAGCACACACACACAACATGTACAACACACACACACACACACACACACACACACACAGAGAGAGATTAAATAAATGTGATAAAATTATATGTCATCTTAATTTTTCATTGTATTTAATAATCCATTTCATCATAGATTATTCAATATTCTGGACCTCAAACATTTAATCTGCTTATAAATTTTCTCACATTCTGAATGATGCTAATATTAAATTACTGGGGACAGGACTTCATATATTTCAATACTATATTGCCATCTAGGGCATATACTAAATGTATTATACATATTTTGGAATATTAAAAGAATATAATAAAATCAATCTTGAGTGATTAAAAGATTGGTGATATCATTATGAGTTGTGTCAACTAGGTACAGATATAGGTCATGAGTTCCAGAAACCAGCTAGGCCCCTCAAAATTGTCATAAGAAAAAGAAGTCTAATGTTCTCTGTTTGTTTTTAGAAAAAGTAGGAAAAAAGGAAGAGAGCAAGATATACATATGAAATAAAGAGGAGAGTCATGAGTCTACAAAAAGTTGTAAGAGCTGTATAGATGGACACATTTATGTCAGGAAATTATATAAGAAAAAAAAAAGAAATGCTTGGAAGATGTTTTGCTTGTTCCAATTGGGAAAATTAAAAAAAAAGAATATACAATGGAATAAAGCAAATCAACAACAGGAACTCCTTTGAAATGTTCAGAACAATCAATAAGTCATGATGTCAGAGCCTTCAAAGCAAGACTTGTGCAATGAAAACACCAGGTGATATGCTAGTGTGGATGAGGATATCTCATAACACCCTTCTCCTAGATGAAGAACTATAGGCAACTGATGGCTGCTGAGAGGAGAATCAGTCTTCTCCAGGGACAAAACCTTGATAGGTTATCTAATATCAAATGGTCACCTCTAAACAGGAATACATATGAGTAACACTAAATTAACTCAGTAAATTTTAAACTTGCTATCCTCTATCTGCCATCTGTCTATCTATCTGTCTATAGATAGATAGATAGATAGATAGATAGATAGATAGATAGATAGATAGATAGATAGAACAAGGAAATCCGTGGCTGATATGTAGAACTGAATGGTATTGTAAAATAAAAAAAAATTCTCAAAAAATAAACTTAAGAAATGATATGGACAAAGGCTCATGGATGAAGTTCGTGTTAGATTATCTCACAACTATACATTATTCTAACTCCAGGGAGATCCAAGATCCCTGTTCCCAACAGTCACCTGTATTCACTTGCACAGAGATAGAAATACATATACGTAATTAAAAATCAAATAAATATCTAAAATAAAACCATAGTAGTTAATCATCATCTTTATACATGTAAATAATACAGCCACATCTCTCAATTTTTAAGACAGTTTGACTTTTGTCTTTTTTATATTTTCTGTTCACATGATACATGTGGAGTTAAGAAGATCCGTAGCTAACAGATCCTCAAGCATAGCTTATGCTATACCTCTAAGGTGATGAGTAACATAATTAACATTAGGAAGGGCTTTCTGTGTTTTACCACTCAAACTTCAATTTGTACATTTCAGAAATGCTTCAAATTTATTATTCAAGTTGAATTTTGACTGCATATTGAACACCAGATTATAGGATATGCACCGTAAATTTTCCCCAAAAGTTGATTTTCACATGTCACCATCTTAAGCTACTGCAAAGTGCCTGAACAATAGCTGTAACACAATGAAAACTTTAGGGGTTAAAAGTTTTACAAAAGTGATTAATGATCTGCTTTGAATAAACTCAGACCTGGCAGTTGGAAAGAAAAGACACGACATTCTTAGTGACTGATGTATACTAAGAGGCAATACAAAGAAGTTAAATTACAAGTCTGACTCATACAATCAGATTTTGAAAGTATCTTTGAGAGGATCAGAACAATAATGAGCTTTTAAGGAGTAGTGTGAGGAAGAATGTCTCTCAATGGTATTATATTTAGTCTCTGTGCTATGCGAGAAAGAAAATCCATTTCCTATAGGCACACAGCTTGTAAGACAGTTAATCAATTGAGTTCATGAAGATGGATTGTGTTAATGGCTGCAGTGATTTACCCCTCCTTACATGCATACCCTTTTTTTTGTGGGAATGTAGCTCTTCTGGCTTGAGGGGCAAAGATATTTTGCTTTATCTTTGATTTTTTAATTTGGTAGTGTGATTTCCTTTAGCCAGTGGTGTGTGGCTGTAGCTGGCAAAGGTACACACTGTGACTTTATTCTGGGGGATTTGAGCATCACCATAGGCCATGCCTGATACCCTGGAACTCCAGACATTAGGTTATAATTAAGTGTGAGATTCAGTTATCTAATTCCTGATACCGAGATAATGCATTGTTGTTTGATCAAGTCTAGATAAGATCAGAAGAAAATGCCAACTAACCTTCTGATTTTTTAAACCAAACCAATATGTTTCTTTGTAGCTGTGATTTTGAGTAGTTTCTCATGTGGTGAGTACCCTGTGCAATCAGTTCTATTATATGTAGTCAGGGCTTTCCTTAAGTTTCACAGTACTACTCTTGATGGGTCAAGAACAAAAAAAAAAAAAAAAAAAAAACAGAACTTCTCTTCCTGGTTACATGACAATTATAGTTGCTAAGAAAAATCTTCCTGAAATCTAGTTGAGGACGTATTTTCGTCAACTATGTACTCCACATAGAGTGAAATGAAGTTTTAAACATGGATCTTTTCACAAAATTCATACGCAAGCTGAGGCTGTTCATACTTTGATTTTAATGAAGGCTTTATAAAATATTTACATGTGAAAATTAAGGTAATGGAGAAGAAGCTAACAGCTGTATAAAATGAAAGCTAGGTAAGTGTATGTGCTTGTGAGTGTGAGTATATATATGTGTGTGTGTGTGTGTGTAACTTAACTAGGAAACTGTCAAAACTCCTACCTAACTGTTCATTTGTTTTAAGTTTTTGAAGATTATATCACATTCATGTTTAGTGGAAATTTATATATTAAAAATTTCTCACTGAAAAAAAATAAAGAGGAAAAACTGAAAGAGATTTTCAGACTATGCAAGAAAGAAGCAGGTTTATTCATGTTTATGTTCCTTTGGTAGAAGTTGACATACTGGGTGTAGATGATAATTAAGTATATGTCTCCCATGTGTAATGATCAAATAGAATAATTAGCATTTTCATCTCCATAATCATTTGTTATTGCTTGGGAGTTTTTCTCTATAGTTCTTTACAAAGTATACGGGTAAAGTGCCAACTCTTCTCATGGCACTGCAGTGACAGAACCATGACAGAGGCCCCCAAGCAGATCAAGCTACACAACTGTCTTGCCATGCAAAGGGCCTAGTCCAGTCCCATACAGGCTCCACAGCCATTGATCCAACTTTCAGGAGTTCCCACTAGTTTGGTTTGGTCATCTCTGCAGGTTTCCCCATCATGATCCTGATGTACTTGCTCATAGAATCCCTTCTCTCTCTCTCTCTCTCTCTCTCTCTCTCTCTCTCTCTCTCTCTTCCACCCCCCACTGGACTCCTGGAGCTCCGTCTGGTGTTTGGCTGTGGATCTCTGCATTTGCTTCCATCAGTCATTGGAGAGAAGCTCTGTGATGACAGTTAAGGTCTTCACTGGTCTGATCACTGGGGTAAGCCAGTTCAGTTCAGGCACCTTCTCCACTATTTCTAGTAGTCCAAGCTAGGGTCATCCTTGGGGATTCCTGGCAACTTCCCGAGCACTGAGTTTCTCTCTATCCCCATGGTATCTCCCTCTATCATGGTATCTCTTTCGTTGCTTTCCCCCTCTATCCTTGTTCCAGCCTGACCATCCCATTCCCTTATGTTCTCATCCCCTATCCCCTACCCTCCATTGCCCACCCCTCATCCCCATTTTACTCATGGAGATCTCATCTATTTCCCCTTCCCAGGGTGATCCATGTATCCCTCTTTGGGTCTTCCTTGTTAGCTAGCTTCTCTGGAGTTGTAGTCTGGTTATCCTTTGCTTTACATCTAGTATCCACCTATGAGCAAGTACATACCATACTTGTCCTTCTGAGTCTGGGTTACCTCACTCAGGATATTTTCTAGTTCCATCCGTTTGCCTGCAAATTTCATGATGTCATTGTTTTTCTCTGCTGAGCAGTACTCCATTGTGTAAATGTACCACATTTTCTTAATCCATTCTTCAGTTGAGGGGCATCTAGGTTGTTTCCAGGTTCTGGCTATTACACAGGATGCTGCTATGAACATAGTTGAGCATGTGGCCCTGTGGTATGATTGAGCATTCCTTGAGTGTACGCCCAGGAGTGGTACAGCTGAGTGATAAAAATGAAAGTACTGACAGACATCCCTTTGATACACTGATCTCAGGGACTATGTGTGTGCATGTTCATGTGTGTCTGTCTGTGTGTGTGTGTGTGTGTGTGTGTGTGTGTGTGTGAGTGTGTGTGTGTGTGTGTGTGTGTGTGTGTGTGTGTGTGTGTTGTGGGATTTCTGGATTAACTGATAGATTCCGATTCTGAGGATTCTCCACATTGTTTCCCTTAAACATACACGAATCCATATTCACTGTAATACAATGTGTTTTCTTTCCTGAATCTCCTCACTGGTATATATTGTCTATTATGATAGAAATTAAACCTAGAGTAAAATGATATTTTTTTAGATTTTTGATGAAAGCTTTTGCTTCACTTTATATAACCTGATTTTGCTTCCCTATCCTCCAACTCCTTCAATGTCCAGCTATACCGCTCTTGGGTATATACCCAACAGACTCCACATTCTACCACAGAGACACTTGTTCACTCATGTCCATATATTTTTTTAAAATTTTTTATTTCATTATGACTAGAGATTTGGTGGGTTTTTTTTCAGGTATTTGATGTTCATTTGTACATCTTTTGAGAAAAGTCTGGGATCATTGGCCTACTGTTTTAATTGGATCTTTTATCTTTTCTGTAGTTTAACTTTGACTTGCCTTGAGTTTTTAATTAAACCCTAGGTAGAAAATGATTTTGCTTTGCACTCACAGTAATTAAAAATAACCTAATTCTTAAAGTCTCAATGTGTTTCAAGGAGAAACATAAAACAGCGCAGAGTCTGTCTGTACACTCACTCGGAGTCCCAGATCCTGAATTCAAGGTCTGCCTGTGATAGAGAGCAAGGGCAATGCCAGTCTGAGTGTTTTAGAGAGTCCTTGTCTCAAAAATTTTAAAAGATTTTTAAAAAGTATTTAGTACTTATCTAATATCCCTGATATTTCATCCCTAGCTCTACAAGCAATAGAAAACCATACTAGAACTTACTTCATACAAGTCCTTAGCAGAATACTTTAAATGGTATCAGGCTTCAGTACTGGCTCTGATTTATGGTTATGATGGCTGTTTCTAAATAAAAAACCTAAGTGTGCCCTGTACCATGTGTTGCACATCTCTAAAAAGAAAAAAAATGTTTTAAAGGTTTATTTATTCATTATGTTATTTGTTACTTTTTGTTTTGTTTATGTTGTGTGTGTTAGTGGTTGAGCGTGGGCATACATATGCCATAGCACACACATGGCTGTCAAAGGACAGCTTGTAGCATACCATTCTCTCCTTCCACCAAGTGGTTTCCAGGGACCAATCCTGGGTTATCAGACATGAGGTATATCATCTTTGGCTGCTGTCATCTTGAACTCAGAAGTTGTTATGTAATGAGGTTCCGAAAATACATCATCTGTGCCTCTTAGAATGAGATATAATATCAGGCCAGGTGGTGGTGGCTCTCCCCTTTAATCCCAGCATTTGGAAGGCAGAGACAGGTAGATCTCTACAAGTTCCAGGCCAACCTGATTGAGCTCCAGGACAGCCAGGGTTACAGAGAAACCCAGTCTCAAAAAAATGATATAATTTATTTACTAATTTTTACAATCTTTTTTTAATTGAAAATATTTTTTTTTTACACAGTGTATTCTGATCATGGTTTCTGATCCTTTGTCTCCTTCCAGATCCTCTCCACTTCCTCACCCATCCAAGTCCTTGCTTTCTTTCTCTCTCTTTAGAAAAAAAGGAAAATTTTTTTAAAAAAAAAATCTTCTTCAAATAGCTTTCATATCTTAAAGTAGACTTGAGAGGGGTATTAGACATACATAATTGACACCTGACACTTGGAAGGTATCCAGAAAGATTGCATAAGCTGAGATAGTACCTGATACATTGACACAGAAAAGGCACCACAAACATTGCCTTTCTGAGCAACTTAGTGAGCCCCTGGGTTTATTTTCTTTTAAATAAAAGGAGTATAAAGAGAGCGGCTGACCTAGCAGGTCAGATTCCCAAGCATATGCTCCTGAAGGCAGAGTGATGCTAAACAAAGTGACAGAGTTTAGAATCAATGCATTCTGAATATTGGACAGGAAGGAAATACGAGGAGCTCTTCTACAAAATGTGTTTCAAAGAAGAAACAAATTGTTTCACTTATGGCATCTGGGCAGTAGGAACATCACTTGAGTAAAAACTGAGTGTTCTGAGACTTGTTTCAATCTTGCGTTCACCGGAAGACCTCAGCTCTATAAAGCATCACACAAGCATCATGCCCCAAGATTTAATAATCCCCTGAAGACAAGTAGTAATTCAAGCAAAAGTTAGTCATCATCTCATTGATGACTAACCTCAGTCTTAACAATGCCAGTGCTCTCTATGAGTGGGCTTGAGAAAATGACTCCTCAAAGCTAACAGATTTTCTTCTTAATTCAAAAAGCTTTGGCACACAGGTAAGTAACTTTAAGGAATGGCTAGAGATACTAGTAAAAAGAGGCAAATGCTTACTCTCACTAGTGAATGATTTATTAAATAAAATACCCACATGTTGCCCCAGTAAGGGATCTCTTTTAAGTTAAGTAATTCATTTTTTTAAACTTTCTCTTTTGTTAGGCAGCAATGTTTTTGTTCTGAACATTAAGTTATAACCCAGGTGCACTATTGACTTCACAGCAGAATAGAATAACTATCGAAGCATTAAATTCAATTGCATCCTCTGAATATAAAGACCAATTTTTCAGTCCTTACTCTGGAAAACTATCTTTAGAATCAGTGGGAGTTCTTACTAAATTAGGAATGAATTGGATTTAATAAGCCCACAGCTGTGTCCATTTTAGCATGGCTTTTTCTCTAAGATTCATGATAGTTTTTTTTTAAACTAATAAAAAACAATTTTGTATTACAAATATGATGAATAATTAAACAACCAGTAAATAATTTCCTCAGTTCTATTTCTGAAAATCTTCACAAAAAGTTTTTATTGGAGAAGAAATGCAGAACACTCATGTAAAAAGAAAAGCAAGAGATTAGTTCTAAATCTAGTATTTTAAATCATATTTTCTTTCCAAGGAATCATATTATGGTTGATTTTTAAATCAACACAAAATGAATTACTGGCCATGTGTGTGAGTGTGAGTGAGTGAATGAATGAGTGTGCGTGTGCGTGTGCATGTGCGTGTGTGTGTGTGTGTGTGTGTGTGTGTGTGTGTGTGTTTCAAATAAATGAAAGTCAGGAACTTTAAATAAGAAAAACACCCATACACAACTGTTTAATCCCTACACAACTGTTTAATCCATCCAAGATAAGTGAAATAATGTAAGTACTTCTCTTGAAGTTTTGGTGACAAAATTTAATCTCACTCGTGAGACCACATTTCCTTTCTGAATGCATATGTGAGACTGACAGTAGAGGATGCTACAACTCTAAATGATAGAATTTCATTGACCCCTATAAAGACATGAGAGTAGCCAATGTCTCCTGAATGGTGAAGAAGTCTCTTACGATCATTTTATACTCACAGCTTCAGTTACAGTCAGAATGGAGATAGAAATTCAAGCACCAAATTGATTCTCCAAACATAATGATGGATATTTTCAAGCAAATTGAATGACTGAAAATATCCATCAATATGTTTTAGATGCTGGTGATTGAGCCTAATGAATACACATATTTGAATATCGATAACTTCTTTAGGATGTTACTTTCTAATAACGTATTAGAATTGTTTGCAGTACAGTCTCTAAAATATTGCTATGTAATATTTAATTTCTCAAAACTAAAAAAAAAATTAGTTAACTTTTTACTCATAGGTTTTGCCCACCCTTGTGATTCATAGTTGGAATACAAACACTCCAGAGGCTTTAGGAAGAAGATTGTAAGTTCCAAGTCACAACTAACTACATGACAACACTCTAAGTTAAAAAAAAAATCTATGTCTCTATTTGTATGAGCTGTATGAATAATAATAATGAAAGCCCGGAGCATATAAAAACTATTTGTAGGGTCTGGGATGATGGTTCAGTGGATAAAGTACTTGCCTTCCAACCATAATGATCTCAGTCTGAATACCCAGCACCATGCAAAATGCCAAGCACAGCTATGTGTACCTATGGACTGAAACAGGCAGATCCCAAGAGCTTGCTGGTCATTCAGCCTGAAAAACGTAGTGAAACATTGGCTCAATGAGAGACTCTCCATGAAGGTGTGAGGGGGAGCACAATAGAAAAAAAATACCCAATGTCTTGATTTGACCTCTGCATGCAAGAGATGCACACTCACATACATGTGTGAATACACTACACACACACACACACACACACACACAAACACATGCACAGAAAAAAACTACTTGTAATTAAATGTGAATGTGTATTTATAATACAAAATAATGCATTCCTATTACCATGAATAAATGAGACATTCTTGATTTTTAAAAACTACTTAATAAACATAGATTAAAACAAAGATGTGAGACATGAATAAGATTAATTTATTCATAAAGTTAAAAAATATAAGTGTTATCTAATACAAGAAAACTTTGAATATACATTCCCTAAAGAGATATGAATCTTCTTTGCAGTCCCTATTTAAGTGAATGAAACTGTAAGTCCTCACTCTATATCTTTTGTCAGATAAGAACTTACATATAATAAAGAGGAAATAGTCACATAACAATGCCTTAATATTAATTGGAATGAAGTATCTTTTCATTTGCTCCCTTATTCAGACAATATTTTCATCACACTTACTCCTCTTATCAAATGAATAACATCTGTAATATTTATGCAAAGATACACTTTCTTGTGTATCTAAGAATAAAAAAAATGAGGGGAAACCCAGATCAAAATATAATGTGTGAAGTTTTTTTAATAAAAATATATTTTAGAAAGCATAGCACAACGTTTTGAGGGAGCAAAGGCTTAGAAATCTGTGTGGCATGATACATATGATCAGAGCACATCTTTTTGCAGATTTTAATCAAATAAGTAAAAAAATGGAGGTTGGTGGTATACCTCTGTGGTGTGGAGCATGCTAGGCTTACTGAGGGCCCTGGTTATGTCTGAAAATCAGGAAGTAAAAATCAGACACACAGACTAGCATAATTTTGTCCCTTAAGAGAAATACCTATTCTTCCCTGCTTCTGCTTTGACATTCTATATTTCTTGTCCTAGTCTGGCTCATATTTAGATAGTCATATTGGTCACATTTTTGGATGTTTCTTCTGAAATTACAAGGCGACACAACTCAACCAGAAACTCTGATCATCTGGCTTTTGGAGTCTTTCCCACCCCCTCCTTCCACAATGTTTCATGAGCCTTAGATGTGGGACTTGTTTTGTAGATGTGCCCATTGGTACTGAGTTCTACAACTCTTCATTTTGATTGGTTGTTGTTTTCTACAATGTCTCCTGTGTAAAAGAAAATTTTCCTTGATAAGGGATGAGAACTGCCCCCTACACAAAGAACTACAGGAAGACTGATAGAGAGAGAAACAGTATTCTGCAAGGAAGAGCTTACCTATTGGTTATCCAATACCAAATGATAAGCTCTGAAAACATATACAAGTAAGTTACATTATACAGGCAAAGTAGATTATATTTGGAACACACAGGCACGTGTGCACGTGCAAACGCGCACACATAACAATTAATGAATAAAAAAGAGGCCATGAATTTGTAAGAGAGCAAGGTAGCATATATTGTGAAGGGTTGGAAGGTGGAAAAGGAAGAAAAATGTGTAATTATATTATAATCTCAAAAATAATAGAAAAGAAAATATATGTGTTGCCTCTGTACTATGTGTGGGCTTAGACCAAATTCTGTTTATATAATTAAAGCAAAACTATTTTATGATTTAATTAATTTTATGTTGCATATGGGTAATTTAAATTATTAACATTCTACAGGATTTCAGGTTAACTTTCTGCTGCTCATCTAA